>CAUYPK010071404.1:0-37174 GCA_963574355.1 Loris lydekkerianus | reverse complement strand
GAAAAAGTATCCAATGTACTCAGCCCTACTATGAAGCTAAACTATAGCTTTCACATGAAGGCTATAACCCAACTATACCACAAGACTATGGGGAAAGGGCCAAGGAAGGGGAAGGGAGGGGGGAGGTTTAGGTGGAGGGAGGGTAATGGGTTGGGCCACATCTATGGTGCATATTTTTATCTATAATAAAAAAAATAATAAAATTAAAAAAAAAAAGAAGAAGTTTCTTCTTCATATGGCCAGCAAGGACCTAAGAAATCAGATACAAACTTCTCTGCTTCCAGCACCAACATATACATGAACTTTAATGTTCTCATTGGTAAAAATGTGCTAGCAGCAGGTGGAAAAAGAAGTAGAGGGCGATTAGGTACTGCGGAGAAGCTTCGGCCCACGTCCCACCCCGTGTCCGTGGGACTGGACAAGGACATGGCTGTCTAACACAGCCTCACTCCTGGAAATTGTGTTAAAATGAAAGTCACCTGTCTATTGTTTAAACATTTTGCATTGTTAGAATGGGGACTACTTTTATGTTACTTCCTAACAGATAAAGGTAAAAATTTCTAGGTTGGTTTCATCGTAAAAATTATTAAAATTGTAACTGCGGCAGAACAGAATTAAGAGGCTACTCTCACTGTTCTCCAGAATCTCTGGCCTCTGACAAATAAAGCTTGTTTGGACCTAAACCCTGTCTTTGCATATTGGCAGGACAGTGACACAAGGCCGGACCCTCTTCATCCAGTAACATTACCAAACCCATTGGTTATGGCTAGTGACAAAGTAACTGTCAGGGACGTGGCCACTGGACGTTTGGAACCTGATCTGTCTACTGCAAGTCTCTTGCCTCTTCCTACCCAACTTGGAACAGGCTTTGCTGGGCAGAGAGGGCGGGGAAGGGGGGAGGACTGGAGGGAAGTGAGGAGGACCAGAGGAATGTGTACCTGAGGCCTGGGAGGGCAAACTAGAAAGGGGAAGGGTGCTGAAGGATAGGAAAGGCTCCAGTGGCCAGGAGCACAGGACCTTCCTTCCTGATCAGTTGGCCCCACAGCCCCAACGCGGGGCTGCCAGTTGCTAAAGCACAGTTCTCACTGATCAGGTTGAAAATTGCAGAATTGTCCCTGACTTGAAGCCTGCTGTACATGCCCCCTGAGAGTGCAAAGGGCACCTGGGGGAGGAGCACCAGGCGTGGGCTGAGTCCCTGGCCTGGGTGCCTTTAGAATGTACAACATTGTCTAAGACAATGACCCCATGGGAGAAGCCAAAGGCCTGCGGGGCAGAACGATTTCAAAGGAAGGGACAGCACTGCCCGATGTCACATTCCCAGTCCGCACACTGCACCCCTGGCTGTCGTTGGTGAGGCCCTTGCATGGCCTATGCGCCCTGTGCTGTACCCTGTGGAGCTGGGGGGCTGGGTCTGCCTCCACTTAGATCTCGCAGGCTGCTAGGAGAGTGGGGGACACAGGCAGAGAACGCCATTAGGGCAATGCCCAGCAGAGCTATGGAGGTGAGGCCACCCGGAAGCCCCAGATTGGTAGATCCACTGGCACAGTATTCTAGCCGGGAGGGCTGCAGGTGCGTGACTGGAAGCCATGGGTGCTACACTGTGGTCTGCAGCCAGCAAAGCCAGGTGGTGGCAGGTGGAGCTGCGGAGGCAGGACCCCCACCTCAGGGAGGCTGGGGGGCAGAGCAGCAGGTCAGAGCCAGCTGCCGTCCCTGGCTCTGGGTCTCTACTGCTTACCAGCGCATCCCTCCTGACCCCTCCTCCTACCCTTTCCACTGCACCCCTGAGGACCATCTCTAACGACCTTTGTCTGATCCCAAGACACACAGTGCACCTCCCAGGCCCCTGCTCCTTGCTGACCTCTGCCAAGGCTCCTCACACTCTGGATGGCCATTGTTGGTCTACAGGCAAGTCTGTCTCCCTCTGGACTTTTTAAGGACAGGTGCCATCTATTTTACCTGTGTCCTCAGCACCCAGCAGAGCTGGCGAATGTGTGAGGGGAGAAAGGATGTGTGTGTGGATAGTGGAGAGATGGAGGGATAGCAAAGGCTCTGAATTGGACGGATCTTGGGAGGGGGGATGGGAAGTACATGGAGAAAAGGGAATGCTTCTGTACAGAGCACGCTGGAGATGCTCCGCAGACAGGTAACCCTGGTCTTCTGTCGTGTTCTTTCCCTCTCAAGAATCATCAGAAGGGCAGCATGGGAGAGGGACATGACAGTGGCCTCGTGTGGCTATGACATTAAGCAGCCATGCAGTCTTGGGTAAGACCTCTCTGGTCTTGGATTCCTGGCCTCAGCTGATCCTCCTGCTTTGGCCTCCCCCATGCTGGGATCATAGGCATGAGCCATCACACTGGCCTCCCTCTGTGAACCTAAGATTCCTCACCTGCACAGTCAGACTAGATGAAGCAGAATGGCCTTCTTCGCTCTTAAACACTGACTATTTAGTGCTGAACAATGGGATGGGTTCCTTTTAGGTTACTGAGTCAGGTGGAGCGGACTCAGACCCAGTTTTACTACCATTTGCTGTGTGACTTTAGGTAAATCACTCATCCTCTCTGAGCTTCCTTTGCCTAATGTCTAAAATGTGGATGTTAATAGTACCTACCTCAAAGTGTCCTGGAAAGGATCAGAGGCAACTCTGGAGGGACCATGTACCTTTGGAGGCAGATGACAGAGGAAACGCCCGCAAGTGACCATGGTTGGGGTCATTTGAAATTCACGTGTCCATCTGCACCAGTGCTCTCCAAGACCCAGATTTATGCTGATTCCACAGGAAATCTGGGACAGGGCTGTGTGTGCAATTTTGCATTCTGGCAGAGGCGCTGTGTGGGAGCTGAAACCCAGCCCACACAACCTTTGCCAGGCCACACTCCCTGGGGCAAGGCCACATCTGCCTGGCGTGTAGGGTACCGTTTCGTTCACCCCATAGGACCCTCTGGACACCAAGCCAAGTGCGTGCAGGGTGGGAACTGAGGGGGACAGGCTGGGCCTTCTAATGTGCATGAAGGTTCTATGTGAGCTGGTGCCAGCCAAATTCACATTCATTGCTTCAGCTGGACACTTTAATTCCAGGTCTGGGAGTTGAATGCCTGCCTTGATAGCCTTCCTAATCCCTGCTACTTGCTCTTATGCCAGAACCAGTCCACCTCCCCACCCTCTGACTGCCCTCTCTACCGGGATGCTCTGTCATCTCCAGCAGGACCTCCCTGTAGCCAAGAGCATCATGGACCAATAACCAGGTTGTGCTCTCGTGACTGCCTTGGGTGCCTGACATATCTCCTCTGCTAACTCTTTCAACCAGAACTGTTCAAGGGCATCATCCCTTCCATGTCCCACACGTCACAGGAAGGGAGGAAGACCTTGCCACAAAGCCACTGCATGTTGGCTTCTCTGGAAGCAGATGCTAAGGAGGCGGTCACTCTGCCAGAGGATTATTAGGGACAGAGCCTGTGAACAGGAGGAAGAAAAAGGAGGATCAGGCAGAGGGAGAAGCCATGCTGCAGGGGAGGTCTGGACTGAGTCTGCCCAGCATGACTGGGCCAGGATGGCAGAGCTTCAGGTCACTGAAAGTGGATGATCCTGGGAAGGGCCCTTCCCCGCCCACTGTCTACAGCTGCAGCCAGCCCTGAAGGGGCACCACAAAGCCCTGCTGGAAGGGGACCCCAGCAGCACATCTCTGGGTGCCCCACAAGAGCTGAAGAATTGCTACATCCCTGCTCTCTTTAAAGTAGATTCGTCTCACCTATCACAAAGGACAACTGCCGCACAGTTGATTTCCTTCTAGGACTTTCAAATTGCAAGTCTGTGCCTTGAATTTAGGAATGGTGAGTACTGATGTGGCAGAGACCATCTCATGTGAAACTGAGGAGGCCTCAGGAGGGGATTCTGAGGTGCAACTTCCATCTGAGCATTGGCTCTCAGCAGGGACTAGCAGGAGGCAGTGGGAGGTCACAGCCAATACTGGGCAGCTCAGCATTTTGGAAAATCCATCAGATCAACTTTATACATTAAAAATATCCACAACCAAATGGCAGGAAGGTGATAACCACTTGGATAAGAGTTTCCAAGACATAGAGAGACTGAATCTCCCAGATCTGCCCCCCAGAGCTGCCCAGCCTCCAGCTCTGGACCATGTGTAGGGCTTCACCAGGGTGCCCACCGGCCCCAGTGTCTGCCACACCTCCCCAGGGAGCCACCCGGATGGGCTTGAGGCACTAGGCCTATACAGCCTGTGGCTGGCCCCAGACCACCCGGTCCCAACTTGCCTCTAGCACAGGGCCTTCCCGAGCCCACCATGGGAGCCACTGGCTCGTCCTATGGAACAGGAGCACAGCTCAGTGCTCTGGAGTCACAGGTGGCTGCTCAGAAGGGACTCAATACACCCCAGCCCCACAGAGGGGTTAATCACCGTGAGAGGAAGCTTTAGTTACTGAGAGACAGGAGGCCAGGGGGACTGGCTAGAGAACTTGCTGTTCCCAGCCACAGCCTGCCCTCACGGTTTGTTTGCAACGTGGTGGTTCATAAAGCTTCTTCATATGAACAGGCCTTTGAGATCAGCTCAGTTTTTCTCAGGAAGCTGTGGCCAACCCGGGCACGCACCTCCTTGTGTGTGCTTTCCCTCCTTTCCTGACTCAAATCTCCTTTCTCCTCACCCCTGCTTCCCTGGAATTGCAACCACCTCTTCCAAAAGAGAAAGCTCAAGCCCTCATCTCAGAAGCCCTCCCAGCCAAGGAAAACGTGGTCTGTGAGGGGTCTTCATCGTCCTGCCTCTGAGAATAAGTCTGAGACAGCACAGGTTTTGTATTTGTATTTGTCTGTTTTTCCCATGTCGTCAGGCTATGTTGCAATGAGTGATCACACGACAGCCTGACAGGTTACAGAGCCATCGTGGCATCACAAAACTCATTAGTAACAATGAGTGGTGGGATTCAAATGTGCCCATATGTTATCCTTGTACCCTACTTGGAAGTGGGTTTCTTTGCAGGTATAATTCACTTAAGATGAATTACAAATCATGGTGGACCCTAACCCAACATGATTGCTGTCCTTATGAGATTCATGCCTTCGTTTCTACCCAAATCTTCCTAGGCAAAAGAGTGGAGGGTGTGTCTCTAGGAAAACGTATGCCTTCTAGTATCTGTTCCCCTCCTTATTTTGTCCAAGTCATTTAACCAATCTGAATCTGTGTGTGTGTGTGTGTGTGTTTATAAACTGGACACATCAGAATAGAAACTATGTAAGGACATGAGATGGAAAGGAAAGAGTGAATGTGAAAATTCTTCAAAAGATATCGCCATGCCTGTAATCCTAGCACTGTGGGAGGCTGAGGCAGGTGGATCACTTGAGCTCAGGAGTTTGAGTTCAACCTGAGCAAGAGCAATACCCCATCGCTACCAAAAATAGAAAACTAGCCAGGCGTTATGACAGCCACCTGTAATCCCAGCTTCTTGGGAGGCTGGGGCAAGAGGATCGCTTGAGCCCAAGAGTTTGAAGTTGCTGTGAGCTGTGATGCCACAGCACTCTACTATGACAGAGTGACAGAGTAAAACCTCTATCTCAAAAAAAAAAAAGATATGGTGCAGTGTTTATCACTGTTATCATTGCGGCCAGCCAACCTCTCTAGGTATGAGCAACTTGGCCATCTTTCAAAATTAAATTAAAAACCTGGTGGCACCTATAGCCATGTCCCACAGAACCATAACCTTCTCAGAAATTCATTTGCCACTGGATATTTAAATAATTGCAGAGCTCCCTAAAATAATTTATCATAAACAGAGGCTCTATTGTTATCTTCCCCTTGTTTTACTTTATAAGAAATAACTATGGAAATAAAAGCAACTGTTAACAAATAACTTCTTCTTACCCACAGAAGAGTCTCTTGAGTCAAGGGGAGCAAAGTAAAATGTCATTCCCAGATTTGGCATTAACGAGTGGGGCTATGGGTCCATTATTGCACATAGTAAGTTTTCGCAGCTCGGCAGGCATCTGTCAGTATGCTTGCTGAAATCAGACATGTAAACTCTGAGGCATTAGCCAGATAAACACCACCTGCTTCTTCATTTTGTAAGATCACTTTTTAATCCCTCCAAGTTAGACATTTTCTTCCTAGACACTGAATACTTCTGGAATAGTTTTTTTTTTTAGGCGAGTGAAATCTCTCTCCCATCCCAGCCCCTCACTTTGGCAGGTGTGAATTACTCCCTGGATTAGAGAGAAACATCTGCACACTGTAATGTGTGTGTGGGGGGCTCAGCAGACCGTCGAGGGAAACTACTATAGAACCCTTTGGCCAAACACCAAGAGGAGTCACGTGGGCTCCTTTCCCTAGGAGGGAGCCACAGCTGTGCTCCCCTCCCACAGAAAGGGGACAGCCTCCCCCATGTCTTTAGAACACCTTGTATCACCCAGGAGCAGATGACTGGAGGACGCCCCTAACTTTTCAAAGACTTCTACCTTTCCAACCTTCAATAAATGACTTTTTTCTTCTCCTCATGCCAGAAGAGGGACATCAGTTGGGTTATTATTATACCTGATCCTTGGCTGGCCATTCTGAAAACACAGTGTCTTTTCACAGGTATGTGGCAGGAGTGGTGGACCTGACCGATGGCTGTCTTTACCTACCCCACCTGGTGAGAAGGTGGCTATCTGTGAGCCAGAAAGAAAAGTCTCACCAGTGTGGACTAAAATAAAATCTTAAGGTTCCCCCCCACCCAGGGGCTGACTGACTGTGGACCCCCTCTTGGCCCAGGGGATCCCCTAACACTGAGTTGCTAACCATGAGAAATGATCAGACATGCCTCATCATGTCCCCTCCTCCTTAAGATGTCCTTTGAGACCCATTCCCAGGCCAAGGCCATGCGAGATATACCTGCAGGTCCCCAACACACACAGCAAACCACTTGAGTCTGGGCACACGTCCTGTAGTTAGTTTCTGATTAAGACCCTCATCTTAGTATTCCTTTGCTCTGGCTCCTGGTCTGTTAGACAGAGCCTAACTCTTTCAGCCAATTGTCAAGTAACAAATCTTTAAACCCACCTATAAGCTCCTGCTTTGACATGTCCCTCCTTTTAGGACCAAACCAATGTACACCTTCTACGTATTGATTTATGACTTCACCTAAAATTCCTGTCTCCCTGAAATGTATAAAACTAAATTATAACCCCACCACCACAAGTCCACTTGCTCAAGGCTTCTTGGGTGTAAGTCCCTGTCATGGTCCTCAAATTTGGCTCAGAATAAACATCTGTAAATTATTTTACAAAGTATGGCTTCTTTTCCATCAACACCAGAAACCAAGTCAGCCAGAAAACTGACTTTGGGCTTTCAAAGCCTCCAGAATGGTGACAGTATAAATTTCTGTTTTGTAAGCCACACCGTCTATAGTATTTTATCATTGCAGCTTGGGCTGACTGATACACTCAGTGTGCTTACCTTCTAAGGAAAACAAAAACATAAACTGCTAAAATCACAAAAAATAAAATATAGAATTGGATTTGAAATACAAAGAATGGGCTCGGTGCCCATAGCACAATGGTTATGGCACCAGCCACATCCACCCAGGCTGGCGGGTTTGAACCTGGCTAACTAAACAATGACAACTGCAACAAAAACATAGCCAGGTGTTGTGGTGGGTGCCTGTTGTCCCAGCCACTTGGGAGGCTGAGGCAAGAGAATCGCTTAAGAGTTTGAGGTTGCTGTGAGCTGTGACGCCACAGAACTCTACCAAAGGCGACATGGTGAGACTCTGTCTCAAAACAAACAAAAAAAAAAGGTGGCTTCCAGAGCTGCTTCTGCCACATCGGAGCAGTTTCCTCTGTCAGACTGGTGCTGATTTAGTGTCTTTGCTTGTTATGGTCGCTGCCGTTGCTATGGAGACAGATGATGCTGGCAATCGACTTCAGTTTCAGTTGGAGTTGGAATTTGTGCAGTGTTTAGCCAATCTAAATTACCTTAATTTTCTTGCCCAAAGAGGTTACTTCAAAGACAAAGCTTTTGTTAATTATCTTAAGTATTTGCTTTACTGGAAAGAACCAGAATATGCCAAGTATCTCAAGACTGGTTTTAGGGAAGACTGTTGCCTCATGACAAGGCTGTCTCTGTTGGTTTACTCTGGGTAACATGATGGGACCAGGCTGGCCAGCCTCAAGTTGTGGTCATCTAGCATCTAGTACCCACCTCGATGGGAGGAGTGACCCCGTGAAACTTCAGACCCAGAACCAGCTGCAGTTTAATAGGAATGTTCCTATGCGTCCAAGCAACTTGGCAATCCGATATTCTTGCCCAAATGCAATTAGAATCGAAAAACTGAAGCATTCATACAATGAATCATACCATTGTAAGGGTGCAGATGGTAGAGTCGATCCTGAACTATGCAGTTCCGTTTCATTTTCCGTCATATTGGAAGAGAGACTTAGCTATGCTGTCCACCTAGGCAAAAGAGATGTTAAACAAAGACAATTTGAAGAACACATCAAGGAACATTATCTTAGAGTTCAGCCCCAAAGCTTGCAGAGATGTGGACATACTAAGTATAGACTATCTGACCACAGGGTGGAAAGGAAGGAATAAAAGAGTCAAGAAGTCTGTCTGTGCAGCCACCAGCCATCCAAAGTAGAAATCTCCAGCTCTGGTGCCCAGGTGTACCTGTACACGTCTCACCCAGGACATTCAAGTCTTACTGTGCCAAACTCACCCCCCACCCGTGACCCAGGACTCTGCTAGCCCCATCCCGGGATAAGTGACCACAAAAACTTAAGTGAACAGAGGAGCCTACTAGAAGTCTAGCATCTTCAGAAAGAATTGAGCAATTGTGTTCACAAAATTGAGGCGGTAACTAAAAACAGCAGACTAGAAGCAGCTTTGGATCCAGAGGAAGAACGTCGAATCCGTGTCATGAGACAGGAGCAAGCTGTTCGTTCTGTCCGAATGCTCCACGTCCTCCAGTAGCAGGTAAAAGAAATCCAGGAAGAATTGGATAAATTAAGTCCACATAAAATTAAACACACTAAGAAGTCGTGGGCAATGTCTAGGCTGGCAGCTGTCCATGGAGGAGCCATTCGGGCCTTACAGATGTTTGTCACTCAGTTTACTGACAGCAGGGAGCACCCAGTTCCTACTCGGTATAGGGAGCTGGGCAGCCTCATCCGCCAGCTTTCACTTTGTTCTGCCAGGCTGGATGCTGATCCTTCCATTCCTGACGTGGTTATAGATATTCTGCAACAAATTGAGGCATTGGAATTTCTCCTGGAAAAGAAACTGTCACCCAAAAAGGTGAGGAAATGTTTCAGTGAAATTCAGAGTAGATTTCCTATTGGTAGCCAAAGGACATTAAAGAGATGGCCAAGTCCATCGCCAAAGAACAAGAGGAGACCTTTTGTAGCAAAGGAGACATTTCCACAGGAAGCAAGTCGACGTTCAGTGACAAAGAAGCTTCTTGTTGATAAGTATCAGTCTGAAATAGAACGTCCAGGGACCCAGAAGTTGGAGAGTGAGCCTGATTTATTAGATGTGGATATCTTTCCAGAAGAAGGCTCATTTATTCTAGACCAAAGTGTAAACTTCAAAGATGAGGCATTAGCCCCTGCAAAAACAAAGGCCGTGAAAAAGAAGCCTGTGACTGAGAATGTGCCGATTAGGAAGAAAGATGCTGTGGGGCCAACAGCAAGGATCCCACAAAGCTGAAAGAAGTAAACAAAGCCAACCTCATGGTAAGAACAGGTTGCAACAGACAACAGTCTCATCCAGGTTAAAAATAAACCAACAACCTATGAAAGACCATAGGGCTCCTTGGATACCTCCAAATCCCACGTCCCCACCAGCATCTCCTAAATGTGCTGCGTGGCTAAAGGTAAAATCTAGCCCTAGAGATGTGACAAAAGAGACCCTCCAGCAAGAAGTTACTCAAGAGGAAGGTCGGTTGAGAGGTGCTGTTGAGCAGGAAGCAGCCAGGCTCGCTTGGCTTGATGCTGAAACTTCCAAAAGATAAAGGAACTAGAAGAATTAAAAGCCAAAGAAACAAACAGAAAGCAAAGACAGAGGCTTGACTGGCTGAAACTTCTAGAAGAACAAAGGAACTGAATGAACTCAAAACTAAAGAAAAGGATAGACTCCAAGAAGTGAGTGTTTCTGCCACCCAGTTAGCAGACGAGGTTAGGGAAGCAGTTCTGGATCGTCTGAAGCCTATCTTAGTCACAGCCCAGAGAGTCAAGTCCTCTGCAGGAGCAAATAATTATTTGAAGGATGGTTCATCAGAGAACACAATGCCAGCCCAGCCTGCACAGGAGGCTACAGCTATTGATTCTAAATCCAATAATATTCATCAGCTGGATGATTTTTTGGAGGATACTGCTCAGGAGCTCTGGGCTATGACTCATGCTAAGATCTTGGGATCTAAAACCTTAGCCACCTTGGAGGACAGCAAGGACAGTCCAACTCTGGAGATCATGATGCTCCAAATGGAGGAAATGGAAAAATACCAAGAGACAGTTCACCAGAGATACAATAAAATCGTATATGGTCAGAAACTTTCACATTTCCAGGTCACAAAGGACCCCCCTCTGGGAGGAGAGAACAGAGGACAGGTTAGTGTAAAGACCTCTGTGTCTCCCCAGAGGAAGGAAGAAACTGAGGAACCACCGGGGCTTGGTCCTCAATGCCTTACCAGTCACGTCTCACCAAGAGAAAAACCTCTGTGTTGTCAGGAGCCCTGAATTCAGAACAAGAAACGGAATGTGCCAAAGAATAAGGCCACTGCTTGGAAAATGTTTTCCCTCAATTTTTTGCCTGAGGCTTGATGAAAGAATGTGGATAAAGAATGCGATGAGACATCCCCCAGGGATAATGTGAATCCTTTTATAACATGTAGAGTGTTGTCATCTGCTATTTTTCTCTCAAGTACAAGAATTTCAGATGATAATTTAAACTACTCGATCATATTTATTTGTGTAAAATTGATTTTCTTAATGTTAATGTTTTTCTGCTTAATTTTATATAACTTCAGAAGTTAAATTTTTTTATATAAATATAATTTCAGGGGAAATTACAGGTCTTTAATTTGGGGAGTTGAATGTGTACACTTGAACCGATAGGAGCATCTGGTTGCTGTATGAAGTAATTTATGTGGCCGTTTTTACTGTGCTGATTTTCTTTTTTAATAAAAGCTATTTTAAAGTATTAAAAAAAAAAAAAAGGGCGGTGCCTGTGGCTCAAAGGAGGAGGGCGCCAGCCCCATATACCAGAGGTGCTAGGTTCAAACCCAACCCTGGACAAAAAAATGCAAAAAAAAAAAAAAAAAAAAAACCCAAAGAAATACAAAGAATGAATCTGTATTCCCTGACTAGAGGAGAATGAAATTTTAAATTTCAATGAAATTTAAATTTAAGGAAAGTCTAGTCCTTGTGCGGGATAATACTTGGATAGGGGTTGAAAGGTGTAAGCAGTGGGGCCCGGAGATGAGTGGAGACATTCAGGCCAAGTTTATTGAAAAGGGAGGAAGACCCACCTGGGCAATACTAAGGTGGTTTCTGCGCCCCCGGAGTAGTTAGAGACGCCCTTTTATATGGAGCTGTGGGGGGTGGGAAAATTCCATAGCTTGCCCAGAAAGTCAGGGTCATTTGGCTGAACTTTGGGTTTGAGGTTAACCAAATCCTTTGTGTCCTTGTCTTAAGAGGAGGAGAAGGAGGGGATGGGTTTGTGTGTGGCTGATTAGGCCCCTCAACAGGGCTCACCTCCTGTGTCAGGACTGGCTGGGAGGGATGTTTCCTGGCAGCGCTAGAGAGGACATGGCTGAGAGGGAGGCACAGACGCGGCTACCAAGGACTCTTGTCCATCTCACTTTTGCTTGGGACTCTCGGATGTTCCCTGTGGATCTTCCTGAGATTAAAAAGTCGATTTGCAGGTAACAAAGAAATAGTAGAAAGAAGAAAAGGATGTATGAGTCTCAGTAACAATAAAGGAAAGATGAGTAGTTTTTGTGTACTACACTGACGGCTTCATAAACTCTATGCAATCTATTGTGTAATTCAACCAACAACCGATTTTTCTTGTTCTCAATGGCTCTGTCTTCGGCCCTTGAAAAAAATGTTTGAAGGGACGGCTCTCCTCTCAGGCAACTCTATTTGTCTGAGTAGCCACAGCAAGAATCTTGAGGGTGGGGTTAGAAGAAAATATCCCCTGGACTGATTTCCTGAAGGATTCTATTACAAAAAGTCCCTTAAATGATAACTGCTTACTTTGTCCCATTATCAACCACCCCCACCACCTCCCAAGCAGCTGGGCTTAAAACTGCCTGCAGGCTGACTTTAACTCTTCCACCTCCAGCAATACCACATGCGTGCACGTTCGTGTGCAGGCACACAAGCACACACTAAAACCGCAAATGCTTGTCGAACACTATGCACAGACAATGAAGGCTTTGTAGAAAAATAAAATGTGATCTCTGCCTCCCGCTGGACTGTGTGTAAATATGTGAGAAACCAACTGGCAAAGCAGGAGTTAGATATTACCAACACGAAGGGAAGAGAGAATCCCAATCTGTAATAAAGCTGTCACCCCTCTAGCCCACTGCTCCTGGAAGGCTCCAGGCACAGGCCATGAAGAAAGGACCTGAGGGGCAGCCACAGGGATTCTCCAAAGGAGAGGGAAGACTGGGCTGGCTAAGCCACTAGCAGGAGTGAATGACAGCCACCCCCCGCCGCCAGCTCATTTGTAGTCCAGGCAGCTTGTCTGTACTGAATAAACAGCTCAACAAAGAAACCTTGATTTTGATGGTTTGAAAATGGGAGCGGGGGCTGATTTACCCAGTCTTTGACTTTTGCAAAAATCGCAGCCATTTGAGCTTTGCAGCACTCTGTTCTGCATCTCCTCGGGTAAATTGACGTTTAAATGAACACAGTTAAGTGCCCAGATCTCTGTATCCAGGACCAAGGCAAAAAAGTTCATCTCCCTCCTACACAAGTAGTTTTTGTGTACTACACTGATGGCTCAGTTTCAGAAAGAGATTTCTGTCTGACAATGTTCAGACCTTCTGGCCCATGTGAGGGGACAGCAGGCCTTGGGCTGAGGAGGTAGGCAGGGAGCCTCTGATTTGAGGGGAGCGGTGAGAAGAAAGGCATTTCCCCACCCCCTGCCGTCTTCTTTTCTCCTCATCTCTTCGTTTTGTACATATAAAGGGAAGAGGATTGAGTTCGTAGAGCAGTGGCCCCAGCCTGTGGCCTGGGACCCTTGGGGCTGTGCACCTCAGGTGGTCAGTACAGGCAGTCCGTATGTGCTGTTCGCAGGATGCTCCTATGTGGGATTCTGGCTGCTCTCTCTGACCCCCCATCCAGCCCCTACACTCTGCTTGGTCCACCAGACATCAGATGAGCCTCTCCCCTCTGCACACCCTAGGTTATGTTGGATGCCACCAAAATAGAAATGATTCCTATACCTGCACACAGTAGGAGACAACTAATGGAACCCACAGAGCAGCCTGTGCAAAACATACGGCTTGTCCACTGGCTCCAAAGCTCTGTGAAGTCAGAAAGATCCGGGTTCAAATATCAACTCCTGGAAGCAAAGATTTCTCACCAGCAATCTCTCTGGTCAAGTAGATGAAACTGAAAATGCCCCCTGCCTAAGCACAATCGGTGCTCAATAAATGTTAGTCCTTGTTCTCCTCATTAAATGAGAAGATTATTACTTAATCCTGGCCTACAGGATTCAAAGTGGAGATTAGGATAAAATAAAGCATGACAGAATTGGAAAAGACCGTTTACACCCCACCTGAGAATTTTATTCTATTAGGTAGAATAGACCTGCCCAGGGCGTTCTACCTCCCCAGTATCCTATTTATGAGTCCTGAGCACCTAGACCCATAGTGAAGATCGGTGAGTGTTTCATTAAGTGAGAGTCTCTGGCATTTCCCAGCCACAGCTTTGCACCTTTCTCAGCAATCCGTGCATTACTCAGGATGGGGGCTCACCTGCTGTAAGGGATCCAAGAACAAGAAAGAGAAATAAGCACCTGCCACACAGACGATCAGGGCAAATAGTGTCCTTTTACAGGGCACTTAGTTCCTCGGAGACCTTGTGTTCACAGTTACATGCAGTAGCTAAGTTAGTTCTCCCAGCAATGCTGGAAGAGATGACAATTACCCTACCTCTACAGATAATAAAAATGAGTTCAGAAAGGTGATGTGATGACACACCCCCAAGCTGCCTTTCCCGATGGCCTTGAGTTGTGGGGTGAAAACCCTGCCTATGTCTAAGGCAGCATTTCCCACAGAATGTTCCAGTAGCTCTAACCCCATGGCATTTGTTACAGATTTATTGTGTCCCCCATAAGATATGCTGAAATTCTAGCCACCTAAGCCTCAGAAAGTAACCTTGTTTGGAAAAGATGTAACCAAGTTAGGACGAGGTTACTAGAGTGGTTCTGAATCTGACATGACTGATGACTTTTTAAAAAGAGGAAATTTGGATACACAGAGGCTAACGTGCACCAGGGGAAATGGCATGAAGAGACACAGGGAGGGGCCATACAAAGGTGCAGGATTGAGGGAGGCGTCACAAAGCCAAGGAACAGCTGAGGCTGCCAGGGCCAGCACACAGGTTCAAGAGCACCTCCAACCCCAGGGCCCCCAGAGGGAGTGCAGCTCGCATCTTTATCACTGGCCTTAATCCATTCATGATGGTGACACCCTCACGACCTAAATGCCTCCCAGAATCCTTCACTTCCCATTAGGCCCCCCTCCCACCACTGTAGTTTTGGGGTTTAAGTCTCCAACACATACTTTTGGGGGAACATAGTCACAGCACAGCAGTAAGTAAGCACAACATCATAGTCATTAGGGAAATACAAATCAAGACCAAGAGAAACCCATAAGGATGGCTACAGTTAAAGCAAATAAAATACAATATTAAGTGCTCATCCTAGAGGCAGAGAGAATTGGAATTCTCACACACTGCCGGTGGGCAGTCACTTTGGGAAAAGATTCGGCCTCTTTTTAAAAAGTTAAACATAGCCCTCCGTATAATCCAGCCAGGAAAACAACAACAACAAAATATGTCTATATAAAGATGTGTGCCTGAATGTTCATAAGAGTTGTGTTTGTAATAGGCCCAAATTGGAAACAGCCCAGTGTCCTATGAACGCACGGCAGCACATCTAAGTCACAGAGTGGTACATCATAGTCAAAGATCGACTCAGTAAGACTCAGGGAGGGACACGCACACCCTCAACAGTGCGGATGACTCTTACAGAGATGAGGCAAAGTGAAAGATGTCACATGCAAAAGGCTGCTGTATGATTTCATTTATATGCCATTCAGAAAAAGGCAAAAACTATTACTGATGGTAATACAATCAATGACTGCTGGGGGCTGGGGGAAGGTGGAGTGAGAAGACACTTCTACGGGTGATGGAAATATTCTGTCTGGACCATGGTGGTGCCGACACAACCATCAATATACGCATCGGGCAGATCTCACCTACATTTTATGGTATATAAATGACCCCAATAAACTTAGCTTTAAAACTTTTAAAGTATCAGCATTACCATATTCGAGGACTGCTTCCTCCCTTTTTGCAAAAGTTTATTATTAAAATGATAGCAAAGAAGCATTATTACCCCAATTTCCTCTGATTAATACATGAGTAAATACCATATTTTTGTATAGCTAGAGCTATAAATAAAGCCCTGGATCAGGCTCGCACGGTACATGGCGTGCACAGTACCTGACAGAGAACTTTTAGAGTCTCTGCTACTATAACGGTCCCTGGCACAGAATAGAGATGAGCAAAGTGGTATTATTATGATTGTTATCCTGTTTCTCACGCGTGGGTCTGTCACCAGCGCTGGGGGAAGTCAGCAGGGCCAGTATTATTACTGTTCCTATCTTAGAAACGCAAAGATCAAGTTGAAGAGTTTGCTAAAGGCCACACAGCAGGTCAGGGACAAACCCTGAGCTTTTACACAGGCAACATTGTGACTTTTTCTTGGTCTTCTCTTCTCAGGCAGCAGAGTTGAAGGTAGGAGGCGGGAGGATAGACCAGCTGAGGGGAAAATTGATGAGCGGGAAGAAAACTTGTTTACAGATCTGTGGTCTATTCTGGTTGCTTTCCATAAACCAGCTCCAGTAAACCTGAAAAGGCTTCCTACACCTTAGCACTGGGAGCCTGGGAGGTGGCATGGGCCCAGGTGTGACTGGAACAAGGACACACCAGGCATGAACGCTCAAAGCCTCCATGTTGGGTCAGGAAGTAGCAAAGCCCCACACCTGGCCCCCACCCTGCCCCACCGCACCCCTACCCAGCACACCTGCGAAGGAAGGGGCTCGGCTAGCAGGAGCTTCCACCCTGCCTACAGACCCTGCCTGAAGGACCCGCACCTCTGCAGCCTGGAAAAGCGAACTCCTGCACCCTCCTGGGTCCTGTGAGCTCCCTTCTTACCCAGGGCCTCAGACTTTCCTTTTTGCCACCCACTCACCTGTGGTGGGCACCATCACCCTCACCCCTGGTAGCGTTTCCCAAAGGGAGTTGCTCTAACCACCAGGTCTGAGAGACCATCAGGTATGAAGGCATATTCAAATGTCCTGAGGAAAAAAATAAGTTCTGTGTGGGGAAATTCTGCGTTAACTAAAGTCTCATGCGTTGAACAAAAAAAATGTTGACATTCTAACCTAGTACCTGAGACTGTGACCTTAATTGGAAACAGACTTGTTGAAGATTAATTAATTAAAATCAGATGTCACACAGTGGGACCTTAAACCAATGACTGGTGTCCTTAAAAGAAGAGAGAGGCCAGGTGTGGGGGCTCACATCTGTAATCCTAGCACTTTGGGAGGCCAAGGCAAGAGGATAATTTTGAGGCCAGGAGTTTGAGACCAGCCCGAGCAAGAGCAAGGTCCCACCTCTACAAAATACAGAAAAATAGTCCCAGCTACTCAGTAGACTGAGGCAAGATGCTGGCTTTAGCCCAGGAGTTGGAAATTGCAGTGAGCTATGATGGTGTCACTGCCCTCTCTAACCTGGGCGACAAAGAGAGACCCTGTCTCAAAAAAAAAAAAAACCAAGGTGATTCAGAGACAGAGGAAATAACCCCATTTTTTCCATTTATTTTACCATAGAACTCTTTTCCCCCAAAATGTTATGTCCCATAAATGATACTTTGGGAAATAGGATCTTCAGCCCTCACCTGTGACATCCCTGGGATGACAGAGTGAGGGCCAGATAGTCTCTGCAGAGCCCCCATCCCCATCCAGAGAGGGTGCCCCTTCCCGCAGGCCCCACAGAGACCCCCGCTCATGCTCAGTGAGTGAGTGAGCCCTCTGTGGGTGGACATGTCACCCTACTGACAGGAAACTGACCCTCTGCCTTCTGGACCAGCTCAGGAGCTCACCCCAGAGAGAAGCCTCCCAGGATGTCAGCTCGCCCCTCTGGCTCCTCTCACATGTCTCCTCCTCCACCACTTGCCCACCCAGGGCTTTAGTTACAGCAAACTAGCACGTGTCTGCCATGCTTTCTCTCCTCTGGGCCATTGCATATGCTGTTCCCACCCCAAACTCCACCCTTTGTCCACTTGCTGGGTTGTTACTCACTCTTGAAGGCCAAGTTTAGAGCCTCTGGACACCCCTGGCAGATCACACCCACTCCCCCAGTGCCTTACCCAAGGAGGGTCCTATCATGGCCCTGCCACCTGCTCACTGGGCTTTGGGGAGGCACAGTGAAGAAAGGGTGGGCTTCAATGCTCAGTTGGGCTCCGCCCTTTGGGACACTTGCTTTGCCTCTTCAAGTTTCTGTTTTCTCATCTATTAATATAAATAATACCTATTAGCAAGGTGTTTATGAAAATAAAATAATGTATAAAAGTTACCATGAATGTAAATAAATAGTGTTGTTGGCGCTGTTTTTATCATGGCATTTGTTTGGGGCATGTCTTGGCACTAGGACTTCAAGGTCCTTGCTGATGGGGATGGTCAGTGTGTCATCACTTTCTGCATCGGCCCCCAGCACAGTGTAGGGTGGGAGTCTGCTGATTGCACTTGCAGCTGTCGAGGAAAAGGCCCCTCCCTTTGCATGTTTAACTTTTCCCATTTTCCAAAGTGATGTGTGCTGGATGTCCGAACATGCTGGGAAAGCCACACACCAAAATACGCATTCGTTAAACAGATATCGACACCTTCTAGTCACCAAGTTCTGTGGAGGTAACGAGAACAAAATAAAAGTTAAAAATTCCTGTACTAATTAAAAAAAAACAAAACTGTACTTAATGAATACACTATTTAAAGTATAGCTAAATAGCTAGACCAAAAATGCCTCTACATACAATGACCTAACCCATATGGGAGTTAATCTTTTCTCTTTCATAACAATCCAGAGGTGACTTCTACTCCACCAGGACGTTCAAGAAATCAGATTCATTTATCTTTTTTTTTTTTTTCTTACTGAGGTATAACATACATACACAAAGACACACAAATTGTAAGAGGATAGCTCAATTAATTTTTATATACGTGTATACTTTCATCAAGGTGCAGAACCACACTCCATCTTAGACAAGAGGCCAAGAAGCAATCAAGGCGCAGAACTTTTCTAGCACTCAAGTCCCTCCTTTTTCGTCATTTTGTCATACCCTAGGGTGTTATGGTCATACCACGGTCAAAACTCACCCCTATCATCACGTCTATATCCTAACCAACAGGAAAAAGGGAGAAACAGAGGAAGAGAGAGAGGGAGAGAGAGAAGAAAGGCAGGCTCACAATTTTCTAATAAAAAATGTGACCTGGAACTTTCATACATCACTCTGTTGCATTCTACTAACTCTTAGTCCCACAGCTACATGTGCTACAAAGGGTACCTGGGAAAAATTGCCCCTAGTTGGATAAACACATGTGCCCAATAAACTCTTAAGGTTCTATCATGAAGAGGAAGCAGGTGCTATTTCCCTTTTACAGATAAAGAATCTAAGGATGAAAGAGACAGTGGCTTGCTTGAGCTGAACTGAATTATGAACCAACATCAGACTGACTCCCAAGTCCAGGTCTTTACCATAACTCTTCTCTTTGTATCAACAAAAAAGTCTCAGTTGAAAGAATAGTGATTTTTTAAAAAGTCATACAAGTCCAAATTTCTTATCCTTTATGGAAATCTGCTTGAGGTTCTCCTTAAGCAGCAAAAAGTTATTGAGAAAATACTATATGTATATGTACTCATACCCATACCTGTATCTAGAATACTCACGACATTGGAGAACCAGTAATAGCTTTAAGTTCCACAGCAGAGAGACTCAGAAGCAATTAAAGCTTTGCTATAAAAAGTTTCTGTAAGACGTTTTCACTTCCAGCTTGGCAACATGAGGAGTTTGTGGACATACTCCCTGTTAAAACTGGTGAAAATTATTTATTTAAAAAACGATAACTTAAATTCTCCAGAAATAGTCCTGAGAGCATAATGCAAATAAAGAAATGTTATTCAAGAAAACCTATACAAACTCAGTAATAGGACTGAGAGTCTGTGGTATTTGAACCATGGCCTGTTTCCTCCTCCCTGCATTTCAGCTCAGGGTGACCAAAACTCCAGACAGGTGCAGCCAAGGACACAGAGCTCTCTCTGGCTCCCCACCTCCCACAGCTAGCAGACAGCCCTTCCTGAGAAGTTTAATATCTTCCTGTCTTCCTGGAAAGGGCAAGAGGTCAGCATTTCTTATCCTGCCTCCACCCCATTCTTCTGGAGGCCAAGTTCTGAGCCAATACAGTGCAAAAGGGGGGTCTTCCTCCTAACCTCGGGGCACTCTCAGCAACAATGCTGGCTGTGATGAAAAGGAATTAAAAGGAGGCTAATAGATTCATAATACACAGTGCCCCAAAAGTTACCCAGAAAATAGCCATACATAGGGAAAATGGGAAATTGTAGCTAAATGTACTTACATTTGAAAATATTCATAACGAAATTTTACAAACATTTACTAAATATCCTCTACATGTTGGGCACATCTTTGTAAAATTGTGTATAAGCTAAGCCATTAGCTGACTAGTCTACCAGACAGAACCACGGAAAGAGATAGCTAAGAAGATGTCTTCTAGGGTAAGAATAAATCCCAAGCAATGACCTCGAAAAGTATTCCTCACATAAGCCCCAATTTAACTGAATCAATCAGTAGAGCAACCCAGGGCATTTCTTTGTTTGTTTGTGGGGTTTTTTGAGACAGAGTCTCACTACGCTGCCCTCAGTAGAGTGTCATGGCGTTACAGCTCATAGCAACCTCAAACTCTTGAGCTTAAGTGATTCTCTTGCCTCAGCCTCCCAAGTAGCTGGCACTACAAAGCCCGGGTATTTTTTTGTTATAGTTCTCATTGTTGTTTAGCAGGCCTGAGCCAGGTTTGGACCAGCCTGCCTCAGTGCCGGAGCCCTAATCACTGAGCTACAGGTGCCGAGCCAGTAAAGCAACCCAGGGCACTGTTGAAAACCAACTTATATATCCAAGAAGCTCAACGAATTTCACATAGAATACATACAAAGACATCAGTAAATTGTTTGGAGAATACTTAGAGACCTAAAAATAGACCTGCCATTCAATCCTATAATTCCTTTACTAGGTTTATACCCAGAAGACCAAAAATCACAATATAACAAAGACATCTGTACCAGAATGTTTATTGCAGCCCAATTCATAATTGCTAAGGCATGGAAGAAGCCCAAGTGCCCATCTACCCATGAATGGACTAGCAAATTGTGGTACATGTATACTATGGAATACTATGCAGCCTTAAAGAAAGATGGAGACTTTACCTCTTTCATGTTTACATGGATGGAGCTGGAACATATTCTTCTTAGCAAAGTATCTCAGGAATGGAAGAAAAAAGTATACAATGTACTCAGCTCTACTATGAAGCTAAATTATAGCTTTCACATGAAGGCTATAACCCATCTATACCACAAGACTATGGGGAAAGGGCCAAGGAAGGGGAAGGGAGGTGGGAGGTTAGGGTGGAGGCAGGGTAATGGGTGGGGCTACACCCACAGTGCATCTTAGAATGAGTACAGGTGAAATTTACTAAATGCAGAATACAAATGCCTACATACAGTAACTAAGAAAATGCCATGAAGGCTATGTTGAACAGTTTCATGAGTATTTCAGATTGTATATGAAACCAGCACATTGTACCCGTTGATTGCACTAATGTACACAGCTTTGATTTCACAATAAAAATTAATTAATTAATTTAAAAAAAATCAACACATTGTACCCCACATATGCATAAATGTATTCATGATCTTTGTGTATTTGACTTAATAAAAAAAAAATTATGTTTAGTGCAGGTAAAAAAAAAAAGATATAAAATTTCATTTCTGGGTATATTTAACTGAGTTTGAGATCTCCTAGATTAAATCTTATTTTCAATGATAGCCAGTGCAGTGCCAATTTTGAAAAGCCTTTATAGAAAGGAGTGGTAAAGACAGTAGATGCCAATAATCCATCAAAAACTATTGAATTCCTATCTTTTGGCAGAAATAGTAAAGATAACTTTTATATCCTTCTGAACAGGATTTTTCCTTTTCATACAATGAATAATGCATAATGTAGCAGAGTTGAGACATGCAAATAACATGTTAATGTGATTATGCTAAAAATCATGTTGGCCTCAGAGTTTAAAAGCTGAATACGGACTGGTCTCAATGTCATTCTAGAACTCCTTCTTAGCCTGTCACATCTGACAAGCATCAACAGCTGACACAAAGATGACGTCACTTGCTCTCTTGTTTGCTCCCCTGTCTAATAAAAGCCAGTGGCACATAGCTGCTGTGCACTTATGAGTCAAATCACCAAGACAATAAAATTTAAAAACTTCAAGCAACAACAAAGGGTCCTCATCTATAGGCGAGTTCTTAGGACTTTTTCCTTCCTGAACTACCTGTTTACAGACATTCTTTACATTAGACATTTGGTAAAAATGTACTTTGCTTTACATAAGTCTCAGATATGTAAAAGACACTAACTTACCACTGTCACTTCATGCATAAATTTGAAATGTGGATCTTGTAACCATATGCTATGTGCATTTACTATTTCGTTTAAATTTGCTGAATCCCATTTCTAAGAGCTGAATGGTCAGGATGCTACAAGATTGTCATAAAATCCAGTTCAATTTGCATCCATTATCCATTAATTTGACAAATAAAGATACTGCCTATTTACGTTAGGCAGTGTGTTAGGTGCTGAATATATACCAGTAAGCAGAATTTAAAGATAGACACCACCTCAAGACACTTACAGGACGCTCTTGATTTCTATTCTAAACTTGTTCCTTTTTCAGTCTTCTTTAGTAAAGGACATCAGTATCTAGCTGCACAAGTCAGAAATCAAGAACTTTTCCTTTTTATTTCAATAGATTTACAGGGTACAGTTTTTTTTGTGTGTGTGAAGTCAGGGTTTTTAGTGTACCTGTGAAGGAGCTTGGGAAATTTTACCCCAGAATATGACTCCTTAGTACAAAGAATATTTTGAATTATGGCCCTGCACGGTGGCTCATGCCTGTACTCTTACACTTTGGGAGGCTGAAGTGGGTGGATTGCTTAAGCTCAGGAATTAGAGACCAGCCTGACCAAGAGCAAGACCCTGACTCTACTAAAAACTAGCTGGTGTTGTGGTGGGTGCCTGTAGTCCTAACTACTCAAGAGGCTGAGGCAGGGGGATTGCTTGAGCTCAAGAGTTTGAGGTTGCTGTGAGCTATGATGCCAGGGCACTCTATCCAGGGTGACAGAGTGAGACTCTGTCTCAAAAAAAAAAATTTTTTTTTTTTTTTTTAATTAAAGGCTCTTAGAAATAAATAGGCCTTGGAAGAGGCTTTCCCTCTGCCTGCATAAACTGGACTGACATGATCAAAAGATTAAAGGGAACAATGGAATTTCTCTTCCTCTCTTGATTATGATATCTCAATGTATTGCAGGAAAAAAGATCAAGAATGCAATCAAGAATAGCCCAAATTATTTTAAACACAATACCTCTCAGGTTAATTTAATTTGTAAAGAGAATCATTTCAAGTTGATATGTCTCCCCATCCATTTGTCCCCCCCAGCACCATTTGTCACCCTTAAACAGAATTAACAGTGCTCCACATTTCCCCTCCTCTTCAAAAAGATAAGTATAAAAATATCTGAACTTCACTGGGATACTAGGTAATCATTATGTAATTCTCCCCAGGTGTCTGGTATTGACAAATAAACCTTTCTTTTATTGATCTGCCTTAATTGTGGGTTGATCCTTCAGTGAACTTTTGGGGGAAAGGGCAGGTTTCCTTTTACCACCACACCTGTCAGTAGATTAACGTGAGATGTACCTGATAGGCAACTTTTCATCCCTCACCCCACTCCCATCCCCCACCTTCTGAGTCTCTGATATATAGGACTTTGATTTTGCCTTCCAATCCTAGCTCTCTTCTCTTCTGCCTTCAAAATAACCCATAAATCCACGTACTTCTTTTCATTACGTCTGCAGCCACCATCTGAACCCAAGCTACCACCGTTTCTTTCCTGGATTACTTTAATAGCTCCCATAACCTTGTGATTGGTCTAATTTGCTCCTGCCTGCCCCCAATATCTGTCCAGGAACCAGTCATGTGTGTAAAATGTTCTGTGGCTTCTCATTGCACTTATAATAAGATCAAAGCTCCTATAAAGCTCTGCATGACCCCCAACCATAAAATTATTTTCGCTAGCAATGAAAATAATTTTGTGGTTGGGGGTCACCACAACATGAGGAACTGTATGAAAGGGTCGTGGCAGTAGGAAGGTTGAGAACCACTGCCCTAAACCTATCTCCTGACACTCCCCTCTCCACTCACCCTGCTCCAGCCACACTCCCAGTCTGGCAATCCTTTCAGAGCCTTAACGATGCAAGCTCTCCCTCGTCTCAGGACTTACACACATGCTCTTCCCCTGCCTGGCAACTCACATCACTAAGGCTTTAGCTTACGTGCTTTCCCTTCAGAGCTGTAATGCTGTATAGGTCTGTATATGCTCTGTAAATGCTGGATAGGTCTTCCCACTAAGAAGTGTACGTGTGTGTGTGTGTGTGTGTGTGTGTGTGTGTTTGCGTTATCATATCAAGGCCTTTGCTATTTTTTTGGAGAATTTTTAAAAATTTTATTTGAAAAAGCTCTTTGTCAAATACAGTACAAGTATTTTCCCAGTTGGATATTACCTTTTAACCTTTTTATTTTTGTTTTTTTTTTTTGAGACAGAGTCTCATTTTGTCGCCCTCGGTAGAGTGCCATGGCGTCACATCTCATAGCAACCTCCAGCTCTTGGGCTTAGGTGATTCTCTTGCCTCAGCCTCCCAAGTACACCCATAGCCTGGCTATTCTGTTGTTGTTGCAGTTCGGCCAAGGTTGGGTTTGAACCCGCCGCCCTCGGTATATGGGGCTGGCGCCTTACTCACTGAGCCACGGGTGTCACCCTTTTAACCTTTTTAAAATGTAATTTTCTGCATTAAAATGTCAAGTAACGAAGTCCACTGAACTTTTCTATTCTGTTTCATGGTATCACACTTGGAGAGTCTTTTTTCCCCCTGCACAAAATTTTGTGAGTAATCACTTAAATCGTTCTCTGAAACTTTTGTTATTATTTCTCAAATTTATCTGGAAATTATTTTGCTATGTGTGTGTGTGGAGGGGAGTCTGTCTTTTCTCCAACTTGTTGGCTATGGCAATTTCTTTTCTCCTCCAAGGAGGAGTTGCTGCTGCTTTTGATTGTTTCAGGACACTGATGGGGCATGCTTTTTCAGAGCAGAGTCTTAGTATATAGTAGAGGAGGCAGTGGTGGGCATGAGCAGAGCAAGAGCTAAGAAGTGGGTGTGCGCTATGGGGCAGATGCAGAGAAAACGCATCTCGTTTGGGTTGGAGGTCCTTCAGGCTGATGAGGTTTAGTGAGAGGTACTTCCCCCAGTTGCACACTAATTCCTTCAAGTTCTTCATTGATGTCTGCCATGAAAGCTTATCTAATAGCAAGTGTTTTTTTTTTAATTTGCCCCATGTTCTGTGCATATATTTCCCTAGTGTACCTTAAAGGAAGACTTTACCGACCTGGAATAGAACGTAGACATTTCTGGCCAAAACCATATTAATTACACATTGGGCTTTAAAAGTATATTTTATTATATTATCTTCAATCAAAAGAACATTTATAGGCCAGGTTTGGTGGCTCATGCCTATAATCTTAGCACTCTGGGAGGCCAAGGTGGATGGATCACCTGAGCTCAGAAGTTTGAGACTAGCCTGAGTAAGAGTGAGACACCATCTTTACTAAAAGTGGAAAAACCAGCCTGGCATTGTGGTGTGTACCTGTAATCTTAGCTACTCAGGAGGCTGAAGCAAGGGGATCACTTGAGCTCAAGAGTTTGAGGTTGCTGTGAGCTATGATGCCATGATACTCTACCCAGGGCAACAGGGTGAGACTGTCTACCACCCACCCCCACAAAATCCATTGAAACAAAAGATACTTTATACTTATGTACATGTAAAATAGTATTGTAATATCAAAGGTGGTTCCAAATAACTACTCAAGTAATAGCTATTGACTTAATTATATTTAGAAATTAGGGCTGGGTATGGTGGCTCACACCTGTAATCCTAGCACTCTGGGAGGCTGAGGCAAGTGGACTGCCTGAGCTTACAGGTTCAAGACAAGCTTGAGCCAGAGCGAGACCTCATCTCTAAAAACAGCTGGGGTCAGTGCCTGTGGCTCAAAGGAGTAGGGCACCGGCCCCATATGCCCCTGGAGGTGGCGGGTTCAAGCCCAGCCCCAGCCAAAAACTGCAAACAAGCAAACAAACAAACAGCCAGATGTTGCGGTGGGCACCTGTAGTTCCAGCTATTTGGGAGGCTGAGGTTGCTGTGAGCAATGATGCCACAGCAGTCTACAAGGGCAACAAAGTGAGACTCTGTCTCAAAAAACAAAACAAAACAAAACCAGAAATTAGTGGAAAGAATTTGCTTTTATGTCTTCATAAGTAGATTTATGTTATTCTAAATTGGCACCATAGAATGGTGATGACAAGAGCTGTGTTTGAGGGAACAATTCAGCCAGTAATTGATGAAGACCGGCTATTTGCTAAGCATTTCCTTAGGTGTTTCCATAGTGAATCAAACATAAATCTTTTCTACACAGTTAACAGAAGTGTAAACAGCATAACAGACATGTAAACAGTTTAACTGAAGAGAAGGCATTTACTTATATAACCAGAATGAGAAATGGTGTTGAGCACCATAATATGTTGTGAAAATAATATCAGAAATGTCCTTTTATAATTTTTTTTTAATTAAATCATAGCTGTGTACATTAATGCAATCATGGGGCACCATACACTGGTTTTATAGACCCCGTTTGACACATTTTCATCACACTGGTTAACATAGCCTTCCTGGCATTTTCTTAGTCCTTTTATAATTATTATCAACATGACAGAGTTAAAAGATGCATTTATTGAGCCTCCAATATATATGCAGACTTCATAAGAAATAGTCTGAGCCCTCAAGGAATTTTTAGCACAGCAATGATATAGGTCATATACTAAAGAAAATAAATAATAAGAGAAAGGAGGAGGAGTTAACACTTACGGAGAACGACATGCTAAGTATCTTACATGCTTTAGTTCCTTGGGCCCTCGTGACAATCCTAAGATTAGGGCATGAATATTATCAGTTCTAGAGACAAAGAACAGAGGCATGGGAAAGGAAAATGATTTGTCTAAGTTCATATTGTGAGAAAGTGCTGGAGACAAGAACCTTACCCAATTTTTGTTGAGTGAGGCATTATCTCAACAAAAAGTGCTATAGGAAGTCAAAGAAAGTAGAAACCATTGCAAGTTGGAACTACGGAGATGAAATTTTGGTGGGACTATATCAGACTTTAGCATGATGGGAGAAATTAGGAGGACAGTATGAAAATTAGTTTGACAAGAGAGACCATGCCTCTAAAGTTAGCTGGGGCCAGGCCCTGGAAATGGGTGTGTGGAACAAAAAGAAGAATTAAGTTTTGAGGAATGTTTGTTATTGGTATGTGGAATGGACAGGGGAGTTGGAGAGAGGCTGGGGTCAGAAAAGCCAGTTTAGGAAATGCTGAAGTATTCCAGGGGTACAGATAAGAACCAGATGTAGGGTTGAGGAGGAGGTGATATAAAGTGTGGTAGGTTGAATAAAGTCCCTAGAACTTGTGGATATGTTTTCTTTTTTTTTGTAGAGACAGAGTCTCACTTTATTGCCCTTGGTAGAGTGCTGTACCATCACAGCTCACAGCAACCTCCAGCTCCTGGGCTTAGGCAATTCTCTTGCCTCAGCCTCCCCAGTAGCTGGGACCACAGGCACTGGCAACAACGCCTGGCTAGTCTTTTGTTGCCATTTGGCCCGGGCCAGGTTTGCACCCACCCCCCTCGGGATATGGGGTCGGCGCCCTACTCACTGACCCACAGGTGCCACCTGTGAATATGTTTTCTTAAATGCAGATGTGACTAAGGATGTTGAGTTGGGGAAATTAACCAGGATTATCGTGGTGAGCCCAATGTAATCACACGGTCTTCACAGAAGGTGATGTGACTATGGAAGTAAAGACTGGAATGATATGACCATGAGTTAAGGAACATGGGCAGCTTCTAGAACAGCGGTTCTTAAAGGGTCGCGGCAGTAGGAAGGTTGAGAACCACTGATCTAGAAGGTGGAAGAGGCAAGGAGTAGATTCTCCCCTGGAGCTTCTAGCAAAAAAACAGCCTTGTCAATAGCTTGATTTTAGCCTAAAATGTGAGACTCATTTTAGACTCCTGGACTCCAGAATTTGTAAAAGAATAAATTTGTATTGTTTTAAGCCAATAAATTTGTGGAAATTTGTTATAGCAGCAATAGGAGCCTAATACATAGAGGAAGACATTATAAAGAAAAAATAGTAATTGATTGAATGAGAGGGTCTCCACAATCAAGGTAACTCCAAGATTCTGACCCTAGCTTCTGAAGGCAATGCAAGTGGAATTGATTTTCTAGGAGAAGCATGAATTCAATTTTATATATTTTGAGTTGGGTTCAAGGATGGGCATTCTAAATAATGCTTACCTTATGAGTGTTCAATTTGGGGTCTTCAGGAAGGAGTCCTTAGTGGGTAAAATACTGCTCCCACATAGTACAATGATGCTTCTATTCCAAAGTTAGCGATGAGGTCACTTTAGTTAAAATTCCCTTTAAGGGTAGAATAGCTAAATATTAAGCTTTATTGCATTTTAGTGTGAATGCATTTATTAGATTCTTTTCTGGAAAGATTTGGTAAGGATGGAGGCAAATGAAGGAAGAGGAAGGCATTGAGCCCTTGCCCAGACGCAGAGCATCCACAGATACTCCTGGACTGGTGTTCATAACTGTCTGAGCACATGCATCATTTTCTAAGGAGACAACATAAAACGTTCACCAGGTTCTCAAAGGGTACAAATGACCAAAAAAGACAGTTAAGAATGGTGCTCCAGATGAGGGAGGGAAGAGGGGAAGAGGAAAAAGACAAGGTAACATACGGAAACTCCTCTTTCTTCTGCTACAGCGAGGTTCTGCTGAGGCCTCCTTCCCTTTTCCCTTCCTAGACCCGCGTCAGGGCTTCTTATGTTTCTGGAATCAGCTTGCAAAGCGGGTACACAATCTGTTCTGTTGAGAGTTATTTTATTAGCTAAAAATGTGTTCTTTAAAAGATTTTGTTTTGGTGTTTTAAAGACATTTTATCTAATATTTCTTTCTTTTTTCTTTTTTAGAGACAGGGTCCCACTCTGTCACCCAGTCTGGAATGCACTGGCACAATCATAGCTCACTGTAACTTTGAACTTGAGGGCTCAAGTGATCTTCCTGCCTCAGCTTTCTTTCCATCATCTGTTTCTTTTCTTTCTTTCTTTTTCTTTTCTTTTCTTTTTTTAAGACAGAGCCTCAAGCTGTCGCCCTAGGCAGAGTGCTGTGGCGTCACACTCACAGCAACCTCCAGCTCCTGGGCTTAAGCGATTGTCTTGCCTCTGCCTCCCAAATAGCTGGGACTACAGGCGCCTGCCACAACACCTGGCTATTTTTGGGGGGTTGTAGTTGTCATTGTTGTTTGGCAGGCCTGGGCTGGATTTGAACCCGCCAGCTCTGATGTATGTGGCTGGCGCCTCAGCCGCTTGAGCTACAGGCACCGAGTCCTATTATCTGTTTCTTAAAGGAGTTTTCTAAATATTACAAATATTAGTATCGTCACTAAGCAGGTATCAAAATAGTTCAATAAATGCTGTCACTGGCAATCTCTTTTTAAAGATTAGATGAGACATACAAAAAGGTAGCTTCTAATTTGCAGCAACTATTTTCCATTCAGTGAAATTATCAAGAGTTGCTTAGCTGATCCCTAATTAAATGTTTCTGTAGTTAAATTTGATGCCAGCCCTACACACAGAAGATATCCTTTCTCAATGTAGCTTAGATTGAGCATATCCAAGTTCACCGGAGGCTTCAGAGGCTGACCTGGGGTCAGAGTACCTCCTCTAGTCAATTTATTTTGATAACTGATTTTCCATTTCTGTGTACATCAAAATGAATAGTTTCCATTTTCTTTTGCAATAAAATGTCAAAGCTTGTTTTTATAATTTTTTTTTTAATGTTCTTCCTTTGGCAATGCTCTTTCCCATTGCCTCCCCAGTAGTTGGGATTACAGACGCCCACCACAACGTCCGGCTGGTTTTGATGTTAGTAGAGACAGGGTCTTACTCTGGCTCACTGCTGCTCATACTGGTCTCGAACCTCCAAGCTCAGGCAATCCACCCACCTAGGCCTCCCACAGCGCTGGGACTACAGGTGTGAGCCACCATGCCCAGCCTAAAAATTTAAGTGTTTTAATTCCCTTTTTCCTTTAATTTCCTAAAAGTGATTTCCTTTTAATTAGTAAAGGAATGAACTAGTTTTCTATAGTATGTGATTGATTTTCTTGGGTCTTCGCCATAGACAATGTTGGGGTTCAGAGAACAATACCCCAAAAATATGTTGAGTGCTTTGAACAATGGAGCCTGAAAAGCCTCAGAAATAAGCTTCAGATGGAAGGACTCTCTCAGACCTTCTCTGCTGGTCTGCACTTTCAATGGGCAGGGAAGGGTTCTTTCTGAAGTTCCCTTAATCTGACTGCTGGAAGTTCTTCCTTAAAGAATGCAATTGTCTTAAACCTCCTGTCATCAAAAAGCAAGGAAGATTAATCACTAGAGAGGAGATTAAAAATCATCACCATACCCAGAAAGGCTATTCTTCCAATTCCTCTGGAGTCTTGCTTCTCTGAAAAGACTTTTTTTAACCTGAAAAACTTTATCTATATAATAAGGCAAGCTTTGTTCACAGTGCAGTTCTGTTCTTGAGGAACTTTGACCCAGGCCATTTTCTATCCTTTGGGCCCATGCATTTCCCCCCCAAATCATTTACTCTTTCTCTAAAATTGCCTACATCTCCTATTTCCTCTCCCCTGTGAAGAGAGTATCTAAACTTCAACCATCTGTCCCTTCCTTGAATCTCATATCTTGTGGCTTCTGTGCACATGTATACGTTAATACATTTGTATGCATTTCTCCTGTGAATCTGCTTATTGTCTGCTTATTTCAAGACTCAATTACAGAACCTGCGGAGGGAAAGTATAAATGAAACTTACATGACATTCCACCTTAACATTCAGCGTCTTCCTTTATAGGATAAATAATATGTCAAAAATAAAGTAAAATAAATGTAAATATTTTCAGCTTCTGCGATTAGAAAGGAGAAAGGGTAACTGCTGTGCTATAAAGTCAAGGGAAATACCATGACTTGTCTTTGAGTGATTAGAATATTATCAAGGTCAAGCCTTATTTAAGTTTAATGTTTGAAGTTTACATGTTTTCTGTGAAACTGATATGCAGCTCTGATTTGACTGATACTATAACAAAATATCAGGTGGAGAGAGGCATTTTGTAAAACAAATTTGGCTAACCTACATTAGGAAGTCAGTGCTTATTGTAAAGCTCCAGCCAGGGAGTACAGCTCCCCACACACCTCTACTAAAAATAGACTTTGTCAGTTTGGAAATGTCATGCTTTTTGATTGAGTTGACACTTTGGGAAGAACACACATGGAGCTCTCCGAGGAAGGGAACTCTGTATGAGGATGCCAGAGCAGTCAGTCAATTTTGGCAATTAACCTGGTGACAGATGCCATAGCTACACTACATTAAACTATAGTATTAAATATAGATGCTTTTTGTAGCACCATACTTCTGTAGTAGTTTTCTAGGGCTACTAAAGTACATCAAATTGGGTGGTTTAACAATAGAAATTCACTACCATAATTCTGAGGCTAGAAGTCTGAAATCAAGGTGTCTGTAATGTTGGTTTCCTCTGGAGGCTATGAGGGAGAATCTGTTCTATGCCTATCTCTTCCGGTGGTTTTTGGTTTGTGGATGTATTACTCAACTACTTATACCTGCAAAAACGCATTTCCTAATAATTTCTGAGATTCTGGGTGAACATGAACTTGGGGGAGAAAATATTTAACCAACTACATATTCTAAGCCAGTCACCCTCAAGAAACACCAGCAAAATTCATTAGAACACAATGCTCCTCAGGCCCAGGGGTTATGTTCCATTCGCTATTGCAAGCCATTCAAACTTTTCAGGACTGACAGGCTGTGGTTTGAATGCTTATCCCCTCCAAACTCATACTGAAATTCAATTACAATTGCAACAGTATTAAAAGAGGTGATTAGGCCACGAGGGTTCATGCCTTATAGGTGGGATTAATGCTGTCAAGAAAGTATGAGTTTGGGAGTTTGGGCCCCTTTTTGCTTCTTTGCTCTTCTGCCATGGGAGGATGTGGTTCGTCTCTTTGTGCTTCTGTCTTCCTCCAGGTGAGGGCAGAGTTCCTCTTTCTCTTTTTGCTCTGTGATCGCATAGCAAGGAGGCCTTTGCCAGATACCAGCCCCTTAATATTGGACTTCCAGCCTCCAGAACTGTGAACCAATATATTTGTTCATTATCAATTATCCCATTTGTGGTATTATTTTGTGGCACAAAATGGACTAAGACATGTACTTTGAACATTTAACCAGTTAATCCAAAAGAACTTGAAGGCAGTGTCTGAGTATGTTCAGGCTGTTGTAACAACATGCCCGTCTGGGAGGCTTCCACCCCTGAAGGCAGTGTCTTAGTATGTTCAGGCTGTTGTAACAACATGCCCATCTGGGAGGCTGGCAAGACCAACATCAAGGTACCAGCAGATTTGGCATCTGGGGAAGACATGTTTCCTGGTTCACAAATGGCACCTTCTCCCTGTGTCCTCACAAGCTGGAAGGGGCTAGACTCTTTGAAATCTCTTGCACATGGTCACTAATCTCATTCATGAGGGCTCCACCATACCTACTAAAAAGAACTCAAAGTATGTGTCTGCTTTACAGTTAGTAAGGTTGTTTTCCTATATAAAGCAGGGGAAACACTGCTATACATGACAAAGTGATTATAAAAGGTGATAACAGACATGATAAAGTGATTATAAAAGGTACAGGTGACTGGGCCACAGGTTTTTGCTATAAATCATGACTCTTTGCTTTTTGGGAAATGGACAATAAAATGTATTCTCTGGCTAACATTCTATTGCTCATTACACAAATTATGACATTTTGTCTTTTTATGAAAAAATTAGATTTTTTTTTTTTTTTTTTTTTTTGCTGTGGAACATGGCGAACCCTCAACTCATTGTTATTGGCTTGGGCCTGAGTACTGAAACTGAAAAGGATTAACAGTTCAAGTTTGTACAGAACTTCCTTTCTGGAGCTTTTATTTTTGGCAGGTATGTGGGAGGACTGGGGGAAACACGTGACAGCAAACAAAATTTTGGCAAAGGACCAACATCCCCAATCATAAATTTTTAGGCATTTCAGTAATTTTTCATACAAACATTTAGAAATGTGTTACCTGAGCACCTATTTAGGTGTGTGCATATTACTTTTTACAAGAAGATTTTTTTGTTTTATTTTTGCTTATCCTCCATATATATCAGTAAAGACTTGTGACTTACAAAGTTAATATAATAAAAACATTTTGAAAATATTACTGATACGGGGCCTATACAGGAAGCACTTAGATACTGTGTGTTGGGCTGGTACCATCTTTTGTTAGGGAAATTTGATGAACTATAAAACCTTAAAAGACCTAGCAATTCCACTTTTAGGAATTTATCTTATTGAAATAATCAAGGTGGGGACAAAAACTTAGCTATATTCACTATGTTTAGCTATGTTGCACAATTGTTCACAATAGCAAAGAACTGAAAACAATTTAAACATGCAAAGGGGGAAAACTGGTTAAGTAAATGACCATCTATCCATTTGTGGATACCATACAATTGTTTAAATGATGTTGTAGAACAATATCTAATTCCATTAAAGATGTTTAATATATGTTGTTAAATTCAGAAAGCAGAATGAAAAATATTATATATAAAATAAGCCACTTCTAGAAATGCATATATATGCATTAGACATGCTAAACTATTAAGAAGCAAATGTGCTCAGTGATAGGACAGATTTTTTATTTTTTTCTTTTCACTTGCATGTATTTAACACACTTTATATAGCAAATATTAGATTTGTGAAGAGAAAAACAAGTTTTTAAAGAAATTTTTTTAAGTAGGTAAGAAAATGAGTACAATGGGAAAATGGCATAGGAAAGCTATAATCAACTTTGAGGTTACTTCTCATAATGCAGAGGTAAGATTCTGTACAGATGGGCCAGATGTTAGGCTGTAGACTTTCCAAAGTCAATGAAAAGAGGGAAACAGGATCAACTATATCTATAGTATTTGTTAACATAAGAACACTCTGTTAATTGACTACTTAAAAGTAAATAGATTAGCAGATTTCATTGGACTTTTGCCCACATGTAGGCTGAAAAAATGCTGAAGGGCAATAGAAAATTAAATACTAATTTATCAGTCCTCCTTTATAAAAAGGGTGGCCATAAAGATTGAAAAATAGACAACATTATCTTATTTTTTACAGATTTATATTAAGTAAATCATATCATGTTAAATTATGTATCAATTTATAAATTGAACCCCCGGTTACTTCTTCTAGAGCAGTGTTTTTCAACCCTTTTTATATCACGGCACACTTGAACCTATAGCTAAACTTTGTGGCACATTTAAATTATGTTCATCAAAAACAGCAGTGTAAAAACTTACTATGCTTTGAACTTCTTCTGAAAATAATTACTAGTAATCGTTACAGATTTTTGTGGCACACTAAAATCTTCTCACGGTACACCAGTTGAAAATCACTGTTCTTAGAGTATGCTAAAGGTACAGGTTTACTTAGTAAAAATCAGGAGAAATCAACTCAGGCCACATACTGCAGCAGCTTTTGCTGGGGTTGAGGAAAATGTTGTGTGGAAGCACCATGCTCACTGTAACATGAACTGTGCATTGCTACAAGGGACAACACATTTAACATATCATGTAATGTAATAACAAACCATTTATTAGGTACATTTGCCTGTGTCTCCAGATTCCATGGCGAAGTACAAAGCCATCTAATATTGATGTATGCATGCCCTTTTGAAATCCCAAAGGTTCACGTTACCTTTTCTAGGATATAATGATAAAATTCCTTAAATTTCATTTGACCCAGATTTCATAAAATATCCAAGAAAGAAGATTTTTAAATTTTATGGTTTTATTTTGGTTTTACACAAGTAAAATTTTGAAGACTATGTCTCTTTGCCTCTAGAATGGTAAAACATCTGACTGAATTTGGCAGTTAAAATATACACATGGCATGCAGCTACATGGTGACAAATGTGGTCTCTGCTGCTGCATTCCTCCAAGGACTCACTGTGTCAGTCTAGTCATAGTGAAATGTTTGATGTTATTTTTACAAGAAAGCTTCATGGAATAGTTCACTTCCTAAAAGTATTAGTGCATGAAATCTTCAGAGACAAGCCAACACTCAACTTAAAGGCTTTTTTAGAAAATGCTCATTCGGACTGAAGCCAGCTTACCACAGAGGCTCCCGTCCAGAAGGAGAATTAAAGGACAGAAATTTAGCAAGTAACCAGGCAGATTAGAGCTTCACCAAGAGAGAAGGTTGAAGAACACACATCAACCCCTCTGAGGCGAGCTGTGACCCCAAGGATACAAACAAAAGGTACAAAATCCATCACCAAGTGGACGGGAGTCCCATCCCCCATGAGAACAGCTCGCAGTGCCCCACAAACAAATGAGCAGAGTTCAAAGGTCCTCCCACTCCACTCCACAGGTGAAACCCTCTAAAAACTGGACCTACCTCCCATACTAGGGTGCCGCAGCGTTCTCCTGCCAGGCATAAAACTGTATAAAACTGTATATGTCCTCTAACTGTAATTCTGAGCTCCTAGCACTCCCCTCCACTCTCACTTTGAGGTCTGGAGGCCTGTCCCCCAGGAGTCCAGATTCTTGGGTGATTTCTTGAGGGGTGTGGACAGGGGCTAGACTGCCATTGGTCAGTGCTGACTCTGTGACAGGGGAGTAAGGAGAGGACGGTCGGCTGAGAGGGAACCACACAGGAGCGGCAGTGCCCCAAGGTGCAGAGCAGCAGCCATTTTTGGCAACAATAGGACTCACTCCCAGATATTCTGAAGCCACACCCCCTGTCTCAGTGGGCAACCAGAGGAAGCCGGGCATCTTCTCAGGTGGCAACCACCGCGGAATAGATCTGGGATGGAAACGCAGGCCCCGTGAGTAAAGGGTTTGCCTAAAGTGGTACCGGCCTGAGTGGAGCGCAGGGACTAGAAAAGGCATGCACAGAGCTTGGAAATTCCCAGGGTGGGGCTGACCCAGAGGACTGCTTTACTGAGCCTAAGATGCACCCAGCACTCAGGGGATTGTCAGCCTATAGATGAAGGCAGGAGGCTAGAACTCACAGCTAACCAAATACAAACCTGCAGGAGCAAAGACAGGGCCTGAGGCGCAGGCTCTGGGAACTCAAACAGCTTCTCTTCTGCAGGGGAATTTATCAGGGACAGAAAAAAATTCCCACAAAGTTGTTCTGTTCTGTTCTGTCAGTAACATCAATCAGGGGCGGGGCTGGAACTGAACGAGCACCCCCCAGCTTCCATCAAGCGCCCGAAGTTGTCAGGCCTCACTTCTCCCTGCTGGATAGAGGCAGAGCGCAGTGGCCTGGCTGAGCAGATATAAATTTCCTTGTGATTCAGGCAGGTGCAAACCCCTGGAGTATCTGCTCACTGGAGGCAACTGAGTCACAGCCCTGTGGGGCTATCAGTGACTGGGTGTGACAGAGGTGCAAGGTGGGGAAGGAGGCATCAACCTTCCGGACTAATCAATCTGCTGGGTAGGTCCTCCTGACTTCATGGAGCACCAGAACAAGTTATATCTGAGTTGTCACCAGACCCCTGTGATCCAGTTGCCAGAGACCTTTAAACTCTCCCACCTTAGACAGGTGCTGACTGAGACAACTGATTTGGACCTTTTGAACTGAGCCAACTGCACAAGGACTATTCAAGTGGTGCCCTGGTTGTGTGGTTGTAGAAAGGTTTGATTTTCCTTTTCCAATTGTTGCCTGTGGGGGGCAGGGTGACTTAATTGCTAGTATTTCTCCACAGCTGAGACTTCAACACAGAGTAACTGTTTCACTAGAGTCAGACAGAGACCAGCTGAAAATAACAGAACCACTTAGCCCCACCACACCAAACAGGTGCCCAGTTTCTCAGGCCATAGCACCGTACGGGTCCTCGACAAAGCTCCAGGGGAGAAGTCAAACAGTGTAAAACAATCATGGGGCAGAATCAGCAGAAAAACTCTGGTAACGTGAATAACCAGAATAGATCAAACCCCCCCCCCCCCCCCAAGGAAAGATATGGCAGATGTAACTGAAGATCCCATTCATAAACAGCTGGTCAAGATGTCAGAAATCGAATTCAGAATCTGGATTGCAAACAAGATTAATAGAATGGAGGAAAAATTAGAATTAGAAAGTCAAGGAGCAATTCAAAAGTTGGAATTAGAAATTTGAGGAGAAATTCAAAAGTTGTCTCAAGAATTTAACGAATTTAAAGACAAAACCACCAAAGATTTTGACACACTGAAGCAAGAATTTGCAGCCCTCAAAGATCTGAAAAATACAGTAGAATCCCTCAGTAACAGAGTGGAGC
>CAUYPK010071403.1:0-19330 GCA_963574355.1 Loris lydekkerianus | reverse complement strand
TTGACATATTTTCATCACACTGATTAACATAGCCTTCCTGGCATTTTCTTAGTTATTGTGTTAAGACATTTATATTCTACATTTACTAAGTTTCACATGTACCCTTGTAAGATGCACCGTAGGTAATCCCACCAATCATCCTCTATCTGCCCATCCTTCCCCCTTCTTCCTTTTCCCCTCCCCCTTCCCCATATTCTTAGGTTATAACTGGATTATAGCTTTCATATGAAAGCCATAAATTAGTTTCATAGTAGGGCTGAGTAAATTGGATACTTTTTCTTCTATTCTTGAGATATTTTACTAAGAAGAATATGTTCCAGCTCCATCCTTGTAAACATGAAAGAGGTAAAGTCTCCATTTTTCCTTAAGGTGGCATTTTTTCTCAGATTCCAGGAAGTAGTTGGTGGCAGATTTTGAGTTTTTCTTGTTTTAATGTAGAAAGTACATTGTGATTGTCACGATCTTGGTGCTGTAAGATGAAGAATTTGCTTACAAATTCACAAGCTTATAGCACAAGCTTATGGTACATGAAAGAAAAGACCATTTTTCCTCTTCTAAAAGAAAAAAAAATCCTTAAAACTATCAAAGAATAAAATATCTTTTAACAATTGAGACATGAAAAAATCCAGGCTGGGTGCCACGGCTCACATCTGTAATCCCAAGGAGGCGATTTAGCAGGAGGTGGGAGAAGGATTTTGCTTGAGGCCAGGAGTTAGGGACTAGCCTGGGCCACATAGAGAGACCCCCATCTCTGAAAAAAAAATTAGCTGGGTGAGGTGCCATGTGCCTGTAGTCCCAGCTATTTGAGAGACTTAGGAGGGAGGAAACCGTAAAGCTGAGAAGTTTGAGGCTATCATGAGTTCTGATGGTGCCACAGCACATGAGTCTGGGTGACAGAGTGAAACTCCCTACATGAGATAAGTTAAAATAAGATAAGATAGGAAAGGACAGGACAGGATAGGATAGAATAGAATGAAATGAAAAATTCCAATTCAATGCTGACAAGAGAACTTGTGATCTCAAACATTTACAAAATGCGCGTGTGCAGCTGAATCCAAAGCATTTTCAGAGGTAAGTCTTATCTCCTGCACTGGGCCCACTCTGGCTTCTATCTTCACACAGCTGGACCAGAGAAGTGAGGCAGCAGGAAATGTGCTATATCCCTCTTTTTTTTAAATACAAAGCACCAAAAGGACAGTAAAACAACTCACCTGCTGGTTTTCGCAGTCCAACAGGGGCTGCGTGCAGCCTTCGAAACGCAAGCCGCTGCCTCCCCTCCCGCCTTCGGATGTGGCTGAAGAGAAGATCCAAGTCAAGGCTCTTTATGATTTTCTGCCCAGGGAACCCTGTAATTTAGCTTTAAAGAGATCAGAAGAATACTTGATATTGGAAAAGTATAATCCTCACTGGTGGAAAGCAAGAGACCGTATGGGGTAAGACACCTGGTCGACTCCTTATTAAATTCTTCCTTTTAGCCTCTAAACATTCAAAACATAAAGAAGACTCTTTCTTTTTAGGGGCTCATTTTGTCCAGGTTTATAACTCCTCCCTCTGCGGGGAACTGAGCCTGTCTCACTGCCCTGCATTGCTATGAGGGGGCACTAGCGTGGAGGGGTTTCAGGCAGATCTGGCTCCCGTCGTGTGTCCAAGGGTAAGCAAGTCACTTACCCTCACTGAGTTTTCATTTCTTTATTTGTAAACTAGGAATAACAGTCCCTGTAATATAGGTTTTTATTCTGATTTGTACTTTATTGGAAACTTGCTTTTCTCCCCCCCGCCCCCAACCCCCGGGAATTTCTAAGGTAAGAACCAAAGTAATACCTTCTTTACTTTTGTATGTCTGCAGTGATTAGGTTTAGAAGCAAACATTTGTAGTAGTTGCTGAATTAAATTGGAAAGAAAAAACATGCTGGGATGCAAACAGGTTTCACTGTGCCATTGCAATAGATGATTAGTGCTTGACTGGAGTCCTGAGTTGGGAAGAATTCTGGGGACCATCTGGATTCCCCAGGAGAGAATATTGGCATTGATTTCTGATAATTGCCAAGATTTGGAGATTAGAAGCTTCTACGTGTTATAACTCTAAATTAAATACCTCTTTCCTTAATTATATTTTCCTGATGATTTGGGTTCTCTTAACAAATCTTACTTTAGGCTCAACTTGGGGTGGAGAATTCTCAGTAGAAAAGGAGGCATCAGCAAGTTCAGGACCGTGTACTTAGGCACACTTCCAGGTGACTTACTGGCATGCCTCAAAGTTAAAAAAAATTATTCATTTTGATTTCTCAGTTAATAAGTGAATAAAGTTTTAAGAAATAATATGCAAACTTTATAAATAATGCCCAAATATGGCTTTGCCACTACCTCCAAACTCAGTCCCCAAAGTTAACACCATTATCCATTTAGTGAGTACCTTTCCAGAAAATTTTCAATGCACTTTATATCAACATATTGGAATACATGGTATTGTTCGTAGATTTCATTTATCTGAATCTTCTACTTTATGCAACATTATGTGACTTGCTTTTATTTCTCAATAAGATGTCTAATATGTCTTGTAGATCTTATTGCAATTTGGTGAATGTATAGGAAGACTTCTACCCTATTGATAGATGTATAAATTGATATTTCCTTCTTTGAAGGAAATTTGCTGTATCTCCTAAAAGATGTTTATATTCATTCAGTAACCGAGCAATTCCCTGCTTGGTATGGATCTTATAGAAATATTCTTAGCTGTGCACACGAGGGCAGGTTCAAGGATTTCTTTACAGCACTGCTTGCAGTAAGAGAATCACTAAACTAGAATATCTATACTACGGACTACTCGGCAGCAACTGACAAGAATGAAACCCTCATGTCTCGGTAATTGCTATGTTTCTAACCTAGTCACTGTGACATAAATGGTCATTTAAGTACCCCTTTCCTTTTCTGAAAAGAATTTGGGGTCATGAAACCTCTTAAACAACTCATATCAAAAGTTAGGACCTTAGTATAGTATTTCTGATAAAGAAATTTTTGTTGCGTTGGAAATGGGAAAAAAAAAACAACTTTTTTCTTCTTTTGACAATTTAATCAGTAAAAGGAATTTGTTTTCCTTTACATTCTTGAGGTTTTAAAAGGATTGTTGCCACAATAATGCCAACATGTCAAGAATTCTGACTTCTGGCTGGGTACAGTGGCTCACACCCGTAATCTTAGCACTCTGGGAGACAGAGGCAGGTGCAACTCCTGAGTTTAGGGAGTTTGAGACCAGCATGAGCAAGAGCAAGACCCTGCCTCTAGTAAAAATAGAAAAACTAAGAGGGCATTGTTGTGAGCATCTGTTAGTCGCAGCCACTCAGGACACTGAGTCAGGAGGATCTCTTGAACCTAAGTGTCTGAGGTTGCTGTGAGCTATGATTCCATAGCACTCTACTCTGGGTGACAGAGTGAGGCTTTGTCTTAAAAAAAAAAAAAAAAAAAAAAATCTGATTTTTAATTTTTCTTTTGTTGTAGAAATGAAGGCTTAATCCCAAGCAACTACGTGACTGAAAACAAGATAACCAATTTAGAAATTTATGAGTAAGTCTCCTCCAAGGTCTGGCCTATGATTAACCTGTGAGAATTAGGGACATGGCAGCTTATCGGTGCAGAGACTGTTTTTCGGTCTGTAAAAGGAAAAGAAAGTAACACATTTGCCATCTTTAGCAATAAAGATAACTTTGTTCCTTATCATGGTTGATTAAAAAACTTCTTTTTTTAAGGCTTATTTTTGTTTTGTTTTGTACGGCCACTTTTTTCTTTCCACACCTACAGAGTGAAACTGAACACTCATTCAGCATTTGTTCTGCTTTATATCCTAGCTAGGAAATTTGCCTTTAAAAATGAAATGAAATTTTCAATGAGTGGTAAACTGGACTTGCTGTACAGACAAGTTAACTACATTTTGGCTCATGTTTTTATGTATTTTAGAAATAGCTGGAGATAAGCAGTAGGCTGACGCTGTAGTGTGCAAGAACATTTGGTGCTCGCACTAGAGTTCTGCTTGAGGTTTATTTTTGTTACAAGTATAGATTTGGAAGAATGGAGGCAATCTTAGCAATCACTCTTTTTTTAAATTATTAAATCATAGCTGTGTACATTGATGCGATCATGGGGCACCATACACTAGTTTTATAGACCGTTTGACAAATTTTCATCACACTGGTTAACATAGCCTTCCTGGCATTTTCTTAGTTATTGTGTTAAGACATTTATAGTCTACATTTACTAAGTTTCACATATACCCTTGTAAGATGCACCGCAGGTGTAATCCCACCAATCACCCTCCCTCCCCCCTCCCTCCCCTCCCTCCCCTCCCAGCAATCACTCTTTAAGCCTTCCATTCTGCAGAAGACAAACTGAGGTTGATAGATTAGTGGTAGAGAGTAGCAGAACTGGAACTAGTCCTGTGTTTTTCAGAAATTTAGATTTTCACTTTGAGCATGGTTCTCCCCTTCCTCGCACCCCAACCCAGGACACTTACTTTGCAACCAGCATATGCTTCCCCGGACAGGGAGCAGCAGGTGATGTGGGCTGAGGCATTAAGACAAGAACAGGCAGCAAATATGACTGAAGGAAAGAACCTTTTTGGCTGGCCTTGCTGCAGATTTAACCTCACCTGGAGGTTAAATTAGCAGCCATGGCTGTCTAGTCTGGGCACCAGGGTGAGAGTGACTCAAAAAAAAAAAAAAAAGATACCATTCTTTTTTTAATGATTCCAATTATGGAAAGACTGCTTACTTTGAATTTTATTGATTTCTTTCTTTTTTTTTTTTTAAAGTTTCTTAATATACAGGTAAAATAATTACCATTATTGATCACTAAAGTTTATTGATTATTGATCACTAAAATTTATCGATCATTTACTGTGTGCCAAGGACACACAGTAAATAAAAGGTACCACAGCATGGGCTCAGAAATGAAGGTAACTTGGGTCCAAATCCTGGCATCACCAGGGACTAGTGCTTTGGCTCTGGGCAAAATTATCTAATGTCTATAAAACTCTGAAGGATCCTGTCAAACACAGTACATAGTAAATGTTCAGTACATTCTGGTGATTATTATTATTTCTGTGAACTGTAAAACAAAGAGGAAAAGCATTTTTGGTTTGGTCTACTTTGTCTAGTATTATAAGTATACAATATTCCTTACTTTGGTCCTCTGCATCACTTTATTTGTTCCATCTATATTTATTGTACACTTGTGATATACCAGACGTTAGTTGTTTGAGGTGCTGGAGATACAACATGAAGTTCACAGAAACAGTCTCTGCCTTTATGAAACTTATAGTTTCTTGAGGAAACAGATATTAATCCTAAATTCACAAATACATATATAGTTCCAAATTGTAGTGTTGTGAAGGAATACTATAGGACACTGTGGGAGAAAATAATGGGGAAGGGGCTGTAATTTTGGTGGGGATGTTGGGTTGGGGAAGACCTTTCTGAGGACGTTACTTGGAGTCTAATGATGGCAGGAAGTAACCGAGGGGAGGATGGGGGAGGAATGTGTTATATGGACTTCAGATGTCTCGAGAACCTTTATACATGGAAAGATTTATGGCTACTTTGGTTTTAAATGAATATCCAGATTATTAATACTATAATATAAAGACTTAGTTTTCAGTAAGCCCTCAAATTCAACTTATAAATTTTGATATCCTATTTATAAATCTAAATAAGTAGGAACAATCACCTTAAATCAAGCTTAACATACTAAATGTCCTTAAACAGTCCTATTTATAAGCTCAGTTAAGTAAATTTCCTGAAATATTTAATTCCCATTAATAAACTGCAAAAATTCCATTTTCTTTTAAAGAACTTCACAGGCCTGACTGGGCAAATTTACAGTGATAATAAGCTCTTTACATCTTAATCTTTCAATGATCCTGAAAATCTAACAAATTAAACTTATCAGTATGGCAAGTCAAGGTCTCTTAAATATTCAAAGATCATGTTAAAAATTAGTCAAATTCTCTTTAACTTCAAATAACTAGTTTAAAATTAATTGTGCATTTTAAATCAGAGGCAAAAATCTAAAATGCCAGATTTGCTTAAAATTGTAGATATTTTAAATACCAAATGTATTGATTACCCTGAACTTCATAGAAGTGTGAGTTTATCTCATTATTTCTACATTGAATCTTTAATTTTCTCAGGGTTAGAAAGTCATTTATTAAGGTAAATGGATTTCCCCTCTCATATCTAATAGGGTTTCAAGATGAAACATTTCAAGACCCCAATACTGTTACTTATTGATCAAAAATCTAAGATTGGGACATGAAACTTGAGGTTGACAAATACACAGGATGTTTCCTCTCAACTGTAGCTGACCATGCTGATTTATAAAACAAATATCAAGAGGATATAGGATCCTCTTACAGGTTTGTCTGTATATATAAAAAAAAAAAAAGCCACCTCTTTTAACTTTTATCATTTGATTTAGGTAGATGAAGTTTTGAAATATGGTGCTCCTAATCTCCTCTAAGTTGCATTCATTCAATATCTTTCCTGCCTGAGACAATACTGAGTTATCATTATTATTATTATTATTGAGGCAGAGTCTCACTGTTACCCTGGGTAGAGGGCTGTGGCATCATTATATAGCTCACAGCAACCTCAAACTCTTGGGCTCAAGAGTCTTCTTGCCGCAGCCTCCCAAGTACCTGGGATGACAGGTGTATGTCATCACACCTGGCGAGTCTTTTCTATCTTTAGGAGATGGGGTCTCACTCTTGCTCAAGCTGGTCTCAAACTCCTGAGCTCAAGCAATCCACCTGCCTTGGCCTCTCAAAGGGCTAGGATTATAGGCGTGAGCCACTGTGCCGGTCCAGAATTCTACATTGTTTTAAAAGATCCTGAATTTGTCACATACTTCTTTGTTTACTACTTTGAAGTCATTCCAATGACATCCGCATGTGGTTTTATATTTAAATGAAATCAACATTTGTCACTATAATAAATGAATATAATGCAAGCAAATTAGCACCAACTTAACGGCAGGTGAAAAACACCATTAAAAAACGTAATTTATGTCAGCATTTCCCTTTTTGAGTTTTATCATGCAGCCTCACTTTTTCACAGATTCAACTCATTTTAGTGACCTATAATCAGTATTTTTCTTTTAACGTTCAAATTTCACAACTGAGCCAGTGGGAGCCCCTATAAACTGATTCCCTGTGTCTAACTCTGTCTCATTTTTTAAAATTATTATTTTTATTTTTGAGACAGAGTTTCACTATGTCACCCTCAGTGAGTGCCATGGCATCACAGCTCACAGCAACCTCCAGCTCTTGGGTTTAGGTGATTCTCTTGCCTCAGCCTCCCGAGTAGCTGGGACTACAGGTGCCCGCCACAAAGCCTGGCTTGTCTGGTTTATTTTGAAAGAATTTCCTATTTCTACAGCAAGAGGGCTCAGACTCCTCTTGAAATTCTTCCCTTTAATATTAATATTCTTTAAAATGTCCTGAATAATGCTCATAGTTCAACATTATTCCCACTAGTGATAAGTAGTCAAATTACTTTGTCTAGACTCATCTGTAATCATCTTGTATTCTCTGCAGTTCATCTTTTAAAAGTTTACCTTGAATCTGATGCCATTAGTATCTTCAGGACCTGACCCGTCTAATTCGTAGAAGCTTCCCTCTCCTGGATGTTAGGGGAAGTCGCAGGGTGAGATGAGTTCAGTCCTCAAAGTCAGCCATGGGAGTTCCGTTTAACCACCACCTGGCCCTCCCACGGTGACTCAGTGTATGATCACATATGCACCCTTCCTGCCACTGTCTACAAAAACTGTATTTCTGGTAATACGGATTAAATTTAAAATCCTGTTTTGAAATGAAGGCTTTTCAATTTTCCTCTCTCTCTTTGGTTGTACCATTTCCCCCTCTCATTCCTGTACTGTGTACTAGGGATCAGCACGTCCTATTTGCCTACTTACTAGGTATTTTGTCAAACTATATGTTTGACTTATCATATTATATAATTGTATTTATCGTGTGTGATTCTGATATTCTAACATCATTCGATGACATGTTTCATGCAGAGGGAACAGCATGATTGGATGCAGAAAAGGGCTTTGTGAACCTGAGGAAGGAAAATATCTCAGTGTAAAGGGAGCTGAGGGAATGAGGGGCAAGTGGGGAGAGAGATGAGGCAGGAGGGGGTGTTTGGGGGCAGGATTGTGTACAGCTTGTTCCACGGACCCTACTAACTGCTGGCTCCACTGGAAGGTGATGCCCTGGGAGAGTCAGATAGGTTACAATGAGCTTGTTCTAACTTTTGGAAAGGGTCACTTAGCCACATAAAAACATGCAAATTGGAAGTTCCTGAGAAGAACTTTTTATTTTGTCTGCCAAAGCTCATTATGGTATTTGTTGAAGATGATTTCTTAACCACATGCCTTTTACAGAAATTTGTAAGAAGTCAGATTATTCAGAATTATAAACTAAGTGTGTGTTAGAAAGGTGAATAGAGATATGATGGACTAAGCTAGCTATTGGTTTGAAGTTAATAAAATTATATTTCGCTTAACTAATTGATCCATGAATATTTTACTATTGTTTACTTGGATTCAAAAACCCTCCACTATCTAAAAACAGTTCAGAAGTAAGTTATTTTATTTTGTTTATTTATTTATTTATTTTGAGACACAGTTTCACTCTGTAGCCCTAAGTAGAGTGTCGTGGCCTCATCGCAGCTCACAGCAACCTCAAACTCCTGGGCTCAAGTGATCCTCTTGCCTCAGCCTCCCAAATATCTGGGACTACAGGTGCCCGCCACAACACCCGGCTAGTTTTTCTATTTTTAGTATAGATGGTGTCTCACTCTTGCTCAGGTTGGTCTTAAACTCCTGAGCTCAGGCAATCCACCCACCTTGGCCTTCCAAAGTGGTAGAATTAGAGCTATAGCAAGTTCTTAAATATGAAGGAAATGAAATAGTTTTTTTTTTCCATAAAAAATTGAGTGTAACACTTAAAAATTATTTTTATTGCTTTTACAGGTGGTACCATAGAAATATTACCAGAAACCAGGCAGAACATCTATTAAGACAACAGGTAACTCAGTGAATTTATAAACGAATCTGTGAATATTTTCAAAATTTCTGAGAGAGATAAATTATAAAGACATGAACCAACTAAGAAGATGTATTATTTCTTGTCCTTTCTAGTTTTAAAATATTATTATAAAACTTCATTTTTACTGAACATTTTCTGATGTTATAAAGCAGACACATTTGTCTTAGATCATATTTTCCTTTGACTTTCATCATGCTTTCAGAAATATGTTTTTCCTGAAATAATTTTAACTCTAGCACACTCTAGCAATCATTCCAAAGTGCCTTCTGCCAGTAGAGCCTGTATTTGAGTTACCCATATAATCTTTGGATCAAAGGCAATCAACTATACACGCAATCCTCATGCACTTAGGCTCATTAAAAACACGACTATTGAAGACCAGTTGTTTCTTTGTTCTTGGAGACAAGCAGAAGGGTAGTAGCCAAAATACCAAACTCAGATCATACTTGCTCATTTAGATCAAACCAAAACAAAAGTGCATATAGTTTAAATTTTCAACTGTCAGTAAATATTAACTGTGGGCAAATAGAGAATCAAAACTAGAAACCAGGTAAGAGGTGTGTGTGTTTTGATGCATTGTTTTGAATGTTGAGGACATCTAGAAATGTGAATGAGAAAGAATCAGTTCTGTAACTAAAAATACCCTCAAAGCCAGGAATGACTCAGGACACAGGGATGAGAGACCCCGATGACAGACTGGGACAGGCCGAGGACAGGCAACTGTGAGGATGGAGATGGACAGCTTGGCTTCACTTGCTAAGAGGGAATTAAGGGTGGCAGCAAATACACTTATCTGCCTCATGTGGTCTCAACAGGTGATAGAAGCAGGTCCAATGTTGAGAAATAAGATGTTATGACAGGTGGGCAGAACCAGAGAAGCAGAGTCCAAGAGGAGGCCCATAGTAAGCAAATCAGTCACAGGTAAAGTGGCTGAAGTCATCGGGCAGTGCAGACTCAGAACAGGAAGTTCTGCATCTGAGAGGAAGCCAGACAAGGCCAGGGTCTCATGCCCCTACAGAAGCTGTAACAGAATTACACTCACATGCTCACAACCCAGATAGAACAAACATTAAGATTTGGCCGTTACCTTTAACGAAATAGAACATCTTGTTTACCCTCCCCCCACTCCCTGGAAGCAATCACGGTAGAAGGACGTGTTCTCACTCTGTCCGTGCCGTCACGCTTTCATCATGTATGTATGTGGATAAACAACCTGTGGTGTTGCTTTATGCGTGATTTTTTAATTAAACATTATGTTTTCAAGATTTACCATATGGGTATGTATAGGTCAAATACATTCCTTTAACTGTTTCATTTCTGTATTTAATGTTGATAAATATTCAGATTATTTCTAACTTGATTCTATTACAAACATTGTTACAATGAACGTTCTTGTAAATATCATCTTGTACACAAGGGTGGAATGGAATTATTTGGTCACAGGATGTGTGCAGATTTAACATTTGCAAAGTATTTTCAAATCATGATTCAAAGTCATTGTATTGATTTACGTTCTTTTGGGGAATGAGATAAACCAGTTCCTTACATTCTTGACAATAGTTGGCAAGTAGTTTCATATTTTTTTCTTTCAATTCATCAAGTGAGAAATTGTATACCTTTTTTAAAATGTACATTTCCTTGGTTACCAGGACCATTGAGTTAATTTTTAAAGTATTTATTGACTAGTTGATCTTATTTTTCTATGACATGCTTATTAATATTTTTTGCTCATTTTTTGTAGTGCTTGCTTTTTTAACTTACAAGTATGTGTTTTAAAAATATGTCCTGAATACCAATATTTTTTATCAATTATGTGTTGCAAATATATTTTTTGGTTTTTGGCTTTTAATAAAACTTTATGCTATTCTCTTACGCAGAATTTAAAACATGTTAATGTGGTCAAATTTCTCAATTTTTATTTTATTATCTGTGCTTTTTGGCTTAGTATAAAAAGATTTTTTTTAATCTGTAAGTAATAAGGCGATTTTATATTTTTCTTTAAATGCTTTAAAGATTAGTTTTTCACCTTTAGGGCTTTTATCTATCAGAAATGCTGGTGGGTGTGTATAGAATGAATGGCATATTTAAAAAATATACATTTTTTTATATGTATCTTAAAAATATTTTACTAATTTGTATGTTCTCTAATTTTTATTTTTAAAAATAGACCTGGTTTAGAGGCATTTGAAATAAGTAATCTAATGTTTTATTTAGCATTTGTCTTGTTATGTTCAAAAGTGGTGTGGCTTGTAATTTTCTGTTCTCTTTGTCTAGTTTAGCATAAAGATTCTATTATCATAAAAAATGTGTGAGGGATAGGGCTTGGTCTCTCTTTCCAATCTTTCTACTGGTTAGAAGTTATTTGCTCCTTGAAGGCTATGTCTCCCTCCTATAAAATAGTCCACAGATGCTGCTTTTAAAAACAGGTGGATTTTTGACTCCTGATTGAATTTCTTTTCTTTTTGAAAATGTTTGGTAATTGATATTTACCTAGAAAGTTGCCTATTTTATATTTATTTTCAAATTTGTTGCATTAATTATTCATTGCAGTATCCTGCAATTTTATTTCACATTTTTAACATCAGTATAGTCAGATGGTCTGAAATCCAAAGATTTTGAAAATTTTCTTCCATTTTTATCCCCAAGCTACCAATTCTCCTCTTCATAAAACTACTATTAGTTTATTTTGTGTCATTTCCAAAATATTTTGTACAAATGTATTTTTATGTTGTTATTTTTATACAAATGGCAGCATACTATATACATTTTTCTATACATTGCCTTATTTTGTCATGTATAATGCACTGCCATTAAATATGTACCTATAAAATAAAACATATACCCATATTTTTGGCCCTCATTTTCAGGAAAAAGAAATCTTTTGTTTTAATATTTTAATTCAAATTTTTATTTGTTTACATTTAGGTACTTTAGGTTTTTTGTACTATAAAGGAACTTTAGCATTTAAAAAAAATATTATGGTAGGGTGTGGCTTAGTAGGCAGGGCACCAGCCCCATATACTGAGGGTGGTGGGTTCAAATCCAGCCCTGGCCAACAAAGTGAGACTCTGTCTCTAAAATAAATAAATAAATAAATAAATAAATAAATAAATAAATAAATAATGGTAGAAGAAATTTTGTGTAATAAATATTAGAAAACACAAGAACAGATACAATGGGCATCTTACAAGGGTATATGTGAAACTTAGTAGATGTGGAATGTAAATGTCTTGGCACGGTAACTGGGAAAATGCCAGGAAGGCTATGTTAACTATTGTGATGAAAATGTGTCAAATGGTCTGTGAAGCGAGTGTATGATGCCCCATGATTATATCAATTGTACGCAGCTATGATAAAAAAAAAAAAAAAAAAGAATGGAAGAAAAAGTATCCAATGTACTCAGTCCTACTATGAAGCTAATTTTTAGCTTTCATGTGAAGGCTATAACCCAACTATAGCACAGGAATATGGGGAAAGGGCCACGGGAGGGGAAGGGAGGCAGGAGGTTAGGGTGGAGGGACAGTAATGGATGGAGCCACACCTACGGTGCATCTTAGAATGGCTATGGGCGAAACCTACTAAATGCAGAATACAAATGTCTAATACACTAGCTAAGAAAATGCCACGAAGGTGGCGTTGATCAGTTTTATGAGAATATTTCAGATTGTATACAAAGCCAGCACATTGTACCCCTTGATTGCACTAATGTACACAGCTATGATTTAACAATAAAAAAGTTAATTAAAAAAAAAAGATCTTACCAAACATAACACAGCTACACATTAAAACTTTATACATCATGATCATGTGGGCTTTATCTCAGGATGTAAGGTTGATTCAACATGTATAAATCCATAAATGTAATACATCACATAAATAGATACAAATTAAAGGCCATATGATCATTTTAATAGACTTAGAAAACGCATTCAACAACATTCTGTCTTTTCTGACAAGAACATATAAAAAAATAGGCATAGGTGGGACCTTTTGTTACCTGATAAAGGTCACTTGCTACAAACCCATGGCCAATATCATATTGAATATAGTAAACCTGAAAGCATTTTCACTTAGAATTGCAACCAGACAAGGATGTCCACTAGTGCCACTACTATGCAACATAGTGTGAAAAGTTCTATTCAAAGTAATTAGGCAAGACAATATCAAGGGTATTCAAATGAGGACCCAGGAGAACAAACTAATGCATTTTGTGTATGATATGATCTCATATGTGGAAACCCACAAGGTCTTAACCACTAGGCTTCTGAAATTGCTCCAGGAATACAGTAATGTCTTGGGATATAAAATCAAGTTCACAAATCAGTAACCTTTGTATATTCCAATAAGTGTCAAGCTGAGAATAAAATAAAGAACACAATACACTTCACAGTAGCTTCAAGGAAAATGAAATATCTGGGAAGATACATAACAAAGAACATGAAGGATCTCTATAAAGAGAACTATGAAGCCCTGAGAAAAGAAATATCACAAGACATTAACAAATTTAATAATATACCAGGCTTATGGATGTAAAGAATCAACATTGTTAAAACGTCCATACTATCCTAAGTTATCTACAGATTTAATGCATTCCCCATAAAAGCATCAATGCCATACTTTGAAGAACGTGATAAAAAGTAGTACTCTGTTCTGTGTGGAACCAGAATAACCCCCGAATGGCCAACACAAGTTTAAGAAATATAAACAAATCTGGAGGTATCATGTTACCAGTCTTCCGGTTATACTACTGGGCTACTGGTCAAAACAGCATGGTATTGGCATAAAAATAGAGATACAGATCTATGAAATAGAACAGAGTACTTAGAGATGAACCTTGCTGCATATCACTATCTGATATTTTAAAAACCAAACAAAACCATATTCTGGGGAAAAGAATCCCTATTTAATAGATGGTGTAGGGTGGGAAGAAAGAGGGAGGGCAATTGGTAGGAGGAAGGAGAGCAACTGGTGGGATCTAACCCAATGTACACAAAGTGAGGTGTACAGCACGTCCCCTGGGTGAAGGGTCCAACTACTATGTGAACTTTACCTTGGAAGAGAAAACAATGTAACCTAAAAAATTTTACCCTCATATTAATTTGAAATACCCCCCCTCAATAATAAAACTAAAAAGGAGAGATTTTTCAAAAGAAGATCCTACAAATGGCAAAAACATAAAAAAGGTTAACATTGCTACTCATCAAAGGAATAAAACCACAATGAGATACCATTTGGTTTAAATCTGAATGGCTATTATTAAAAATTTATAAATCAGTAGATGTTGGCATGGATGTGGTGAAAGGGAACACTTATACACTGTTGGTTTGAATGTAAATTTGTACAACCTCTATGGAGATTTTTATGAAAATTTTTTTAATAACTAAAAGTAGGTATACCATTGAATCCAGCAATCCCACTACTAAATAACTGCCCAAAGGGAAAAAAAATCATTATATCAAAAAGATACTTGTACCTACATGTTTATTGCAGCACAATTCATAATCACAAAGACATGGAATCAACTGAAGTGTCCATTAACTGCTAAGTGTAGAAACAATATCACACACCACACATACACACACACACACACACACACACACACATAATGGAGTACTACATAACCATAAGATATGTCCATAACCATAAATAATGTCTTTTGAACATTGGATGGAACTGTAGGCCATTATCCTCCAGCTCTGACTTTAGCATTATATAGTTCATTCATGTAACAAAAAACCCTTTTATCTCCTAAATCTATTGAAGTAAAAAATACCCTTTTTTTGTATCCATTGATTTTATCTATTGATCATGTGGATTTTGACTTTTGTTTAACATATTGTATTATGATAATTGCTTTTTATATATTAAACCAGTCTTGCATTCATGACATAAATGTAACTTGGTTGGGATATAATCCTTTCTATATGTTGATGGATTTCATTTGCTAGCATTTTGTTGTGTATTATTACAGCAATAATTTTAATATTTATTGGTCTGTAATTTCCTATTCTAGTAGGGGGTTTTGGTATGGTATCAAGTTGATACTGAACTCATAGCATGAGTTGGGAAGGTGGTCTCTAATGTTTTCTTTTGCGGGGGAGGGTGAAGAGTTTGAGTAATAGTGTTGTTAACTGCTCTTCAAATGTTTGGTACAAATGACTAGTGAACTCTTATAGTAATTTTTTGTTTGTTTGTTTTGTGGATGTGTGTTTGTATTGTTATGAAATGTATTCTGAGTATGTGGTCTTGAAGTGACTTGTAGGATACAGCCACCATAGAAAAGCATACCTGCACAAAGACAAGTCTTGCTACTTGGAATATTTTCCTCACTCCCCTTAGAAATATTGACCAGATTGTAGGGAATCCAAAAAAATCACTTTAATTCCTATCTTCCCATCTAGGCCTCCCAAAGGGCTGGGATTACAAGTATGAGCCACTGTACCGGGTCTCCCTAAATTCCTGTAAGTAGAAAGTAAATAGATAAAGTCAGAAATCATATGGCTTACCACACCATTAGTCACTCTTTTCTTTCTTTCCTTTTTCTTTTCATGGTATAAAATGCTAGATGGGCATGAATTGTGAATGTAGAGATCTGCTTTGTTTTATTGCCACACAAGCCTGCCACTTAGATAAGTCTCTGTGGGATTACTCTTGGAGTAGCTACCAACCTGAAATGGTCTGTATTGTTTATTCCTTTTTTCTTTTTTTGAGACAGAGTCTCACTGTGTCACCCTCAGTAGAATGCTGTAGAGTCACAGCTCACAGCAACCTCAAACACTTGAGCATAAGCAATTCTCTTGCCTCAGCCTCACAAGTAGCTGGGAGTACAGGCACCCACCACAATGCCTGGCGATGTTTTGTTGCAGATGTCATTGTTGTTTAGCTGGCCCACGCTGGGTTTGAACCCACCAGCTTTGGTATATGTGGCTGGTGCCATAACCACTGTGCATGGGTGTCAAATCTGTCTTGTTCTTTAGTCAAACCTTGCCTTATGAAGATGGAGTGTGCTTCTTGCTTCTGGCTTCTTGCTTCTGGCAGGGAGTTTTCCCAACATGTATCATGTTTATTCAATAAATTTTTAAGTTTTTACAGGCATATATATATTTTTTATTTTTTCTTACACACACACACATATATATATATATAGCTGATCAGAGAACATAACTGGTATGATTTCATATATATATATATATATATATATATATATATATATGAAAAAAAAAATATATATATATATAAAAGAGTCTCATTATGTCACCCTGAGTAGAGTGCTGTGGTGTAACAGCTCACAGCAACCTCAAACTCTTGGGCTTAAGTGATTCTTTTGCCTCAGCCTCCCAAGTAGATGGGTCGACAGATGCCAGCCACAAAGCCTGGCTATTTTGTTGTTGTTGTAGTTGTCATTGTTGTCTAGCAGGCCTGGCTGGATTTGAACCCGCCAGCCCCGGTGTATGTGGCTGGTGCCCTAGCCACTGAGCAATAGGCCTCAAGCCAGATTTTATACTTTTTATTAAGTATATTTTGGTTGTTTGTGTCTTTATGAGTACTTTCTTATTTCTTGTATGTCATCTTATGTGTTGCCATTCCTTTAACTGTATTCTTCTATAATCCTTTTTATTTTTGCAATGTTGGGATTTATAGCTCTTCTTTCACCCCGGAATTTATTGAATTTTCTCGCTCACTCTCTCACATTTTTTTTTTTTTTTTTTTTTTTGTCTAACTACATTTTGTTAATTTTGCTGATAATTGCAAACAAGAAACTTCAGGTTTTGTTAATTTTCAGTCTTTTTTTTTTTGAGACAGACTCTGTTGCCCTGGGTAGAGTGCTGTGGTGTCATAGCTCACAGCAACTTCCAACTCTTGGGCACAAGCGATCCTTTTGTCTCGGGTTTTCTATTATTATTATTTATTTTTATTTGAGATGGAGTCTCGCTTTTTGCTCAAGCTGGTCTGGAACGCATGAGCTCCAGGCAATCCACCCGCCTCGGCCTCCCAGAGTGCTAGAATTACAGGCATGAGCCACCACACCCAACCTACAGTCTATTTTTTTAATTCTCGAGTTCATTTTATTTCTCCCTAGAGTTTCTTATTTTCTTCCTTCTGAATGTTTTGAGTTCTCTTTACTATTATTTTTATAATTTATTATGGTGGAAGTTAAGGCTATTCATCTGAGATTTTTCTTCAGTATGTGCATTTTGAAGTATAAATTTCTCCCTGAGCACTGCTTTTTGTCCATTTACTAAATTTTGGTCTGTTTTGTTTTTCTTGTTATCATTTTGGAAATATTTTCTAATTTCCCTTGTAATGTCTTTCCTCTTATTTATTTAGGAAAGTGCAGATTTTCACACATTTTAAAATTCTCATATTGTTTTACTATTAATGAGTTTTACTTTCATTACATTGTGATCAGAGAACATAACTGGTATGATTTCAATCTTTTTGAATTTATCAAGACTTGTATTATGATCTGTATTTTCTGGAGAATGTTCCATGCGCATCCAAGATGAATACATATTCTGTTGTTTTTGGTGAGTATTCTACATATGTCTATTGTTATAGTTGTTTTGTAGTGTTGTTTCATAATTGTATTTGTTAGTTATTTTTATTCTGTATTTTTTAAGTAGTGTACAGAAATCTCCAATTATTGTTAAATTGTCTATTTCTCCCTTCAGTCTGCCAAATATAACTTCATGAGTACTGAGGTTCTTTGTTAAATTGACCTATGTATGTCATTTTTATATCTTCCTCAGAAATTCAATTTTGTCATTATAAAATGTCTTTCTTTGTCCCTAATGTAAATTTGTTTTATTTTGTATTTTGTTCGGTATTAGCACAGTCACTTCAGCTATCTATTTGTTCATGTTTGTTTAGTAAAATTCCCCCCCCCCTTTTACTTGCAACCTGTTTTTCTCCCTGGTTTCCAAACTCCATCTCTTTTTGGTGTCATATAACTAGATCAATTTTTTAAAAATTTGTATTTTGATAGATTTTGGAGTACAAGTGATTTTTGGTTACATGCGTACATTCTATAGTGGTGATGTCTGAGTTTTTAGTGTTCCCATCACCAAGTACAGTAGATTTAAATCAATAAACAGTTTTAATTTCTGTACCCCTCCCATCCTGAGGCTCCAGTATCCATTGTACCACTTTGTATGCTATGCTATTGAATATCTGTACCATAGTCCCCCACCCCTTTTTTTTGAGACAGTCTAATTTTGTCACCCTCGGTAGAGTGATGTGGCATCACAGCTCACAGCAACCTCCCGCTCTTGGGCTTAAGCAATATTTTTGCCTCAGCCTCCCGAGTAGCTGGGAACTACAGGCGCTGGCCACAATGCCCAGCTATTTTTTTGTTGCAGTTTGGCCAGTGCTGGCTTCAAACTCCCCATCCTTGGTATATGGGACTGGTACCTTACTCACTGAGCCACAGGTACTGCCCCATAGCTCCCCATTTTTATGTGAGAATATGTCATATTTGTTTTTCCATTCCTGCTTTACTTCACTTAGGATAAAGGCTTCCAGTTCCATCCAAGTAGCTGAAAAAGTTATTATTTTTATCCCTTTTATGGCTGAGTAGTATTCCATTGTATATATACATTTTCTTTATCCAGTTCTCAGGTGATCGATACTAAGTTGATGCCTTATTGTTGTGATTGTGAATTGGGCTGTGATAAACAGACAAGTGCAAGTGTTTTTCTAACAAAAATGATTTATTTTCTTATAGGTGATTACCTAGTAGTGGGATTCTAGATGAAATGGAGGGTCTATTCATTTATTTCAGAAATATCTGCTTTCCATAGTGATTATACTACATTACATTCCTACCATGACTGTTCCACTTTCACCACATCCACACTAGCTATTTTTTTTTTTTTTAACTTTGTAGTTATGGACATTCTGACTGCTGTAAGGTGGTATCTCACTATGGTTTCAATATGCATACCCCGATCGTTAGTGTTTGTTGGCCATTTGTATCTCTCCTTTTAAGAAATATTTGTGATATGGGCTAATATTACAGGAGTTAGATGATATCTCAAAGTAGTTTAGATTTGCATTTCTCTGATGATTAAGAATGATGAGTATTTTTTCATATGTCTGTAGGCCATGCGCCTATCTTCTTCAGAGAAGTTTCTCTTCAAGTCTCTTGCCCACCCTGTGATTGGGATCACTTGTTCTTTTCTTGCTAATATGTTTGAGTTATCTGTGGATTTTGGTTATCAAACCTTTGTCAGA
>CAUYPK010071401.1:0-58516 GCA_963574355.1 Loris lydekkerianus | reverse complement strand
GCAGCCCAATTCATAATTGCTAAGTCATGGAAGAAGCCCAAGTGCCCATTGACCCACGAATGGACTAGCAAACTGTGGTACATGTATACCATGGAATACTATGCAGCCTTAAAGAAAGATGGAGACTTTACCTCTTTCATGTTTGCATGGATGGAGGTGGAACATATTCTCCTTAGCAAAGTATCCCAGGAATGGAAGAAAAAGTATCGAATGTACTCAGCCCTACTATGAAGCTAAACTATAGCTTTCACATGAAGGCTATAACCCAACTGTACCACAAGACTATGAGGAAAGTACCAAGGAATTGGAAGGGAGGGGGGAGGTTTGGGTGGAGGGAGGGTAATGGGTTGGGCCACATCTATGGTGCATATTTTTATCTATAACAAAAAAAAAAAAAGAAAAAGAAAAAGAAAAAACATTCAGTGGGGAAAAGATTCCCTAGTTAACAAATGGTGCTGGGTGAACTGGCTGGCAACCTATAGAAGACTGAAACTGGACCCACACCATTGACCATTAAGTCAGATACACTCTCACGGGATTAAAGATTTAAATTTAAGACATGAAACTATAAAAATACTAGAAGAGAGTGCACGGAAAACCCTTAAAATAATCGGTCTGGGTGTGTATTTTATGAGGAAGACCCCCCCGGGCAATTGAAGCAGCTTCAAAAATACACTACTGGGACCTGATCCAACTAAAAGGCTTCTGCACAGCCAAGAAAACAATAAATAAAGCAAACAAACAGCCCTCAGAATGGGATAAGATATTTGCAGGTTATGTCTCCGACAAAGGTTTAATAACCAGAATCCACAGAGAACTGAAACGTATAAGCAAGAAAAGAACAAGTGATCTCATCGCAGGCTGGGCAAGGGGCTTGAAGAGAAACTTCTCTGAAGAAGACAGGCACATGGCCTACAGACATATGAAAAAATGCTCATCATCTTTAATCATCAGAGAAATGCAAATCAAAATACTTTAAGATATCAGCTAACTCCAGTAAGATTAGCTCCTATCACGAAATCCCAAGACTAGAGATGTTGGCATGGTTGTGGAGAAAAGGGAACACTTCTACACTGCTGGTGGGAATGGAAATTAATACACTCCTTTTGGAAAGATGTTTGGATAACACTTAGAGATCTAAAAATAGATCTGCCATTTAATCCTATAATTCCTCTACTAGGTATATACCCAGAAGATCAAAAATCACATTATAATAAAGATATTTGTACCAGAATGTTTACTGCACCCCAATTCATAATTGCTAAGTCATCGAAAAAGCCCAAGTGCCCATAGATAGATCCACAAATGGATTAATAAATTGTGGTATATGTACAACATGGAATATTATGCAGCCTTAAAGAAAAATGGAGACTTTACCTCTTTCATGTTTACCTGAATGGAGCTGGAATATATTCTTCTTAGTAAAATATCTCAAGAATGGAATAAAAAGTATCCAATGTTCTCAGCCCTACTATGAAACTAATTTATGGCTTTCACATGAAAGCTATAACCCAGTTACAACCTAAGAATAGGGGAAAGGGGGAGAGGGAGGGGAGGGAGGGGGACAATGGGCGGCGGGAGGGTGATTGGTGGGATTACACCTGCGGTGCATCTTACAAGGGTACATGTGAAATTTAGTAAATGTAGAATATAAATGTCTTAACACAGTAATTAAGAAAATGCCAGGAAGGCTATGTTAACCAGTATGATGAAAATGTGTCAAACGGTCTATAAAACCAGTGTCTGGTGCCCTATGATCGGATTAATGTACACAGCCATGATTTAATAAGAAAAAAATGAATGAAAGATATAAGAATATTGAAAAAATATGGCAGGGCTTAATGAATCGAAGGAGTCAATCAGGGAACTTAAAAGATGAAGTAGAAAGTATCAGTAACAGATTAAACCACGAAGAAGAAAGAATCTCAGAGTCAGAGGATAAAGCTATTGAGTTAACCCAGGCAGTTAAAGAGAGAGAAAAGAAAAGACAGCAGAACATTCACTCAGAGAATTATGAAGTTCACAAAGCATTCAAACATAGAAATTATAGGGATCCTTGAACGGAAAGAATAATGTCCCAAACGAATGTAAGCTCTACTAAAGGGTATCATAAATGAAAATTTCCCAAGAATCATGAAAGATTCCAAAACACTCCTTATAAAGGGATATTATACCTTGGGTTCTCTCAACAAATAGAGAATCTTGAAGACACACTGTAATGAACCTGTCAAAAGTCAAGAAGAAAGAGAAAATTCTGCAAGCAGCCAGGAATAAGTGCCAACTGACTAGCAAGGGCAGATCAATCAGATGACAATGGACTTTCCAGGTGAAACTTTCCAAGCCAGAAGAGAATGGTCATTTATCTTTAACTTTAGTAAACAAAAAATTTTCAGCCCAGAGTTCTGTATCCTGCTAAACTAAGGTTCAAAATTGATGGAGAAATCAAATCTTTTACTGACACACAAACATTGAGGAAATTCTCTACAAGACCACTTATATAGGAAGTACTTTGATCTATTCTCCACACTGACTGTCACAATGGACCTCCAACAAAGTAAACACTCAGAAACTAAAGGACAAAATCTACTTTCCACAATGGTGTGAAGGATAAAACTAAGCAATGGACTATCACAAAATAAGATCATTAAAACTCCACCACACTTATCGATTTTCTCAATAAATGTAAATGGCTTGAATTCCCCACTGAAGAGACATAGGCTAGCCAACTGGATAAAAAAACACAAGGGATCTATATATCTCTAGGAAACACACCTAACCTTGAAGGACCACAGGTGAAGGGTTGGAAAGACTCAGGATGAAGGGTTGGAAAACAATATTTCAGGCAAATGAAAATCCTAAGAAAGGGTTGCAATCTTATTTTCAGATAAAAGTGGATTTAAACCAACTAAAGTTGGAAAGACAATGGGCAGCGCCTATTGCTCACTGGGTAGGGCGTCGGCCTCATATACCAAGGGTGGTGGGTTCAAACCTGGCCCTGGCTAAACAGCAACAAAAAAATAGCCGGGTGTTATGGTGGGTGCCTGTAGTCCCAGCTACTCGGGAGGCTGAGGCAAGGGAATCACCTAAGCCCAAAAGCTGGAGGCTGCTGTGAGCTGTGTGATGCCATGGCAGTCTACTGAGGGTGACAAAGTGAGACTGTGTCTCTAAAAAATAAAATAAAATAAAATAAAATAAAATAAAATAAAAAAAAGAAAGACAAAAATGGTCACTTCATACTGGACAAGGGAACAATACAAAGGGATTGTATTTCAATTCTAAATAATTTATTCACCCAAATTAAAATGCTACCAGATTTATGAAATAGACCTTAATTGGTCTGAACAATATGATAGCCTATAACACTATAATAGCTGGGAACATTAACACCTGTCTGACAGAATTGGACAGATCCTCTACAGAAACTAAACAAAGATACAAGGGACTTTAAATGTGACCCTAGAACAAATGGGATTAATAGACAAATACAGAACACACCATCCCAAACCTAAAAAATATACGTTCTTCTTGGCAGTCCATGGAACATACTCCAAAATAGATCACATCCTAGGACACAAATCAAACTTCAACAAAATGAAAAGAATTGAAATTATACCTTGTATCTAGTCATACCACAAGGCAATTAAGGTGGAACTCAACAGCAACAAAAATTTTCATCCCCACACAAAGACATGGAAACTAAACAACCTTATGCTGAATGACAGTTGGGTCAAGGAAGAGATAAAGGAAGAAATTCTTAAATTCCTCAAACATAACAACAATGAAGACACAAGTTACTAAAACCTATGGTAAACTGCAAAACCAGTCCTGAGAGGAAAATTTATCATGATAGATAGAAAAAGACAGAGAACACATCAACAACTTAAAGAATCATCTTAAGGAAATGGAAAAGAGCCAACCCAATCCCGGATCCTAGCTGAAGAAAAGAAATAACCAAAATTAAATCAGAAATCAATAAAATTAAAAACAAAAGAATCATTCAGAAAATTAATAAAACAAAAAGTTGGTTCTTTGAAAATATAAATAAAATTGATAAGCCTTTGGCCAATTTAACAAGAAATAGAAACGTAAAATTTCTAATAACCTGAACCAGAAAGAAAAAAAGAAGTAACAACAGACTCCATAGAGATACAAGAGATTACGTCTGAATACTACAAGAAACTCTACACACAGTAATTTTATAATGTAGAGGAAATGGACCAATACCAGGAATCACACCATCTCCCTAGACTCAAGGAAGAAACAGATCTCTTGAACAAAACAATATCAACCACTGAGATCAAAGAAACAATAAAAATCTTCCAAGAAAAAAAAAGTCCTGAACTGGATGTCATCACACCAGAATTCTATCAAGCCTATAAAGAAGTATCTGTAGCTATACTGGAGAACCTATTCCAAAACATGGAAAAGGAAGGTATCTCCCCCATCACATCCTATGAAGCAAACATCACCTTGTTACCAAAACCAGAAAAGGAACCAACTAAAAAGGAGAATTACAGACCAATTTCACTAATGAATATCAATGCAAAAATACTCAACAAAATCTAAGCTAATAAATTGTAGCTACACATTAAAAAAAATTATTCATCCTGATCAAATAGGCTTCATCCCAAGGACGCAAGGCTGGTTTAACATACACAAGTTCATAAATGTAATCTATCATATCAATAGAAGCAAAAACAAAGACCATATGATCCTCTCAATTGATGCAGAAAAAGCATTTACTAAATTCAGCACCCTTCTCTAAGAACACTTAAAAAGATAGGCACATTTCTTAAAGTGACTGAAGCATCTATGACAAATCCATAGCCAGTATCATAATGAGCAGAGTAAAACTGAAAGCTTTTCCACTTAGAACTGGATGTCCTCTATTGCCACTATTATTCAACATAGTGCTGGAAGTTCTAATCAATGCAATCAGGCAAGTGAAGGATATAAAGTGCATCGAAAGCCAATGGTATGATCTTATATTTAGAGAACCCCAGAGACTCAACTACAAGACTCCTGGAAATGATCAAGAAATACAATAACATCTCAGGGTATAAAATAAATTTCCACAAATCAGTAGCCTTTGTATATGCCAATAATAGCCATGTTGAGAAGCTAATCAAAGACTCAATTCACTTCATGGTAGCTTCAAAGTAAATTAGATACTTACGAATATGCCTAACAAAAAAGGTAAAGGACCCCTACAAAGAGATTATGAAACCCTAAGAAAAGAAATAACAGAAGACATTAACAAATGCAAGAACATACCATGCTCATGGCTGGGAAGAAACAACATTGTTAAAATATCTATACTACCCAAAGCGATCTACAGATTCAATGCAATCCCCATTAAAATACCAACATCATAATTTGAAGAACTGCAAAAAATAGTTCTTTGTTCCATATGGAACCAGAAAAATCCCATTTAGCCAAGGCAAATTTTAGTAATAAAAATAAAGCCAGAGGCATCACTCTATTAGACTTTAGGCTATATTACAAGTCCACAATAATAAGAACAGCATAAAATATAGACATAGACATATGGAACTGAATAGATAACCAAGAGATAAAATCAGTCTCTTATAGCCATCTGATCTTTGATAAATCAAACAAAAGCATAAACTGGGAAAAAGAATCCTTATTCAATAAATGGTGCTGGGAGAACTGGATAACCATATGTAAAAGATAGAATTTTGACTCGCACCTTCCAGTTACAAAAATTGACTCAAGATGGATAAAAGATCTAAATGTAAGACATAGAAGAACATGTGGGAAAAACTCTTGAAGATGTTGGCTTCGGGAAAGATTTTACAAAGATTTCAGTGGCAACTGCAACAACAACAAAAATAAACTTAATTAAAATGGACTTAATTAAATAGGACTTAAACTGAAAAGCTTCTGCACAGCTAAGGAAAGTGAAAAGATATTTGCGTGTTACGAATCTGACAAAGGCTTATACTAGAATCCAGAATAACTAGAATGTACAGAGAACTCACATTAATCAACAGAAAAAAGTAAACAATCCCATCCATCACTGGGCAAGAGACATGAACAGAACCTTCTCTGAGTAAGACAAATAGCTAACAAACATGAAATAATGCTCATTGTCCCTAATCATCAGAGAAATGCAAATCAAAACCATCCTGCGATATCACCTAACCCCAATGAGAATAGCCCACATCACAAAGTCCCAAAGCTGCAGATAGTGGCATGGACTTGGAGAGAGGAGATCACTTTCACACTGTTGTGAAATGATCAAGAAATACAATCAAATACAACTCAAATACAATCTTTGAGTTCCTCAAAGAACTCAAATTAGACCTCCCATTTGATCCCACAATCTCATTACTAGCTATCTACTCAGAAGAAAAAAAATCATTTTATCATAAGGACATTTGCATTAAATTGTTTATCACAGCTCAATTTACAATTGCCAAGATGTGGCAACAACCTAAATGCCCATCAACCCAGGAACAGATTAATAAACTGTGCTATATTATGGCCATAAAAGGATGGAGACTTTACATATTTTGTATTAACCTGGATGGAGTTGAAACAAATTTTTCTTAATAAAGTATCACAAGAATAGAGAAACAAATATCCAATGTACTCAATACAAATATGAAGCCAGTAGACAAACCAATACAGGCCCACATTAGAGAAAAACTCAATTTCATTCAAGTTGGATGGAGGGAGGGTGAGCAAGGGAAGAGATTGGTGTGCTCCCACTTAATGGGCACAATGTAAGGGTGTATGGCACACCTTCTGGGTGCAGGACACAACTACAAGGACTCTACCTAACAAATGCATATATTGTGATCTAGTTGTTTGTACCCTCACCTTAAGCTAAAATTAAAAACTAAATGAAAAACAAACATAAAGAACGAATGAATAAATAAATAAATGAAACACATGTAAGTTGGGTACAGTGGCTAACGCCTGTAACCTCAACACTTTGGGAGGCCAAAATAAGAAGATCGTTTGAGGCCAGGAGTTTGAGACCAGCCTGGGAAACACAGTGAAATCTTGTCTTTACAAAAAATAAAAGTAAGAAAATTAATTGGGCATGGTGGCACATGCCTGTAGTCCTAGCTACTTGGGAAGCTGAGGCAGGAAGATACCTTGAGCCCAGAAGATGGATGTTACACAGCAAGCTATGATTAAATTACTATACACCAACATGTGCAGAATAATGAGTCAATATCAAAAAAAAAAAAAAAAAAAAAAAAAAAAAAGAACACATGCCCCATAATCATTTGATAAGTTCTGCGAATAACTTTTACCTTTCGCCCTCACACAACTAAAAATAGACATAATCAACTTTGAAATTTAAAAAATAAATTGTTTACTGATACTATTTATTTTTTCATATTTCTTGTGATCTGCTTAAAAGTTAAACTATATTGTCAATTACACAAATATTCAATTTACAGATGAAGAAACTGAAACACAGAAGGATTAAGTAACTCATCTTCGGTGACATCAGCAATTAGTATCTGTTCTATTGATGAGATAGTTTACATCTGAATATCTTTTTTACAAACTGATTATCAGGAAATTTGTAAATGCTCATTTAAAGTTAAAAACTTTGAATTCTTTCTAAGTGCATGCTGCAGTAAGACAGTGAAAAAAACTAGGTTAGATAATTCTACACATCGAATTAGTAGCAACTTAAAATTTAGCACTTATCTAAAAGCACATTTTAAGTAATCTTACCTGTGAAAAACTAGAACATTCTTCAGACACTGCATTTTGAAGTTTTCCAATGAGCATCTGTAAAGGCTTTGCTTTACCACCTAATATAAAAGATAATGCATTAAGATGTTCAATTTAAATTAAGTACTATTACCATATTTACCCTACATATCAACTAAAAGCTTTGTTGCAATAAGGTTAGTTTTAAATTCTTTATTTCCAAGTTATTTTCCATTGCTCAATGTTAACTGTCTCGGAATATATGCAAGATTTTTCCAATTCTTTTCCACAAGATGTTATAAGGCAGTGACTTTCAAGCTTTTCTTATACTATAACCCAACAAGAAATACACATCATAAACTATTATATACACCCATGTAAAACTGAAATTAAAATTTCACAAATCAATATTTACCTTTCTTACATGCTATGTAATGCAGTGTTTTCTGTTCTACTTTTAATTTTTTCTTTTTCTTTCTTATTTTTTTGACACAGTGTCTTGCCTTTCCCTCTGATGCCTGGACTAGAGTACAGTCCAGGTACTACGGTGCACCCACAGCTCACTGGCCCTCTACTCCTACACTCAAGCAATCCTCCTGCCTCACCCTCCCAAGGAGGCAGGACTACAGATGCATGCTGCCATGCCTGGCTAATTTATCTGTTTTTTGTAGAGATGGGAACTCACTTGTGCTCAGGCTAGTGCCAAACTCCTGAGCTCAAGCAACTTAGTATCTCAGCCTCCCGTATGGCATGGATTATAGGCATGAGCCATAATCGCATAGCCCTCGACTCTTTTATTTATATTATTTAAAGAAGATGCTAGTCATTATTCACTAAACTGACTTTATCACTCATCAATAGATCCATTAATTGACTCGTAGTTTGAAAAACACTGGATAGGCTATTTGAAGAGGATATCAATTAAAATAATACATGTTTAAAATATTCGTAAATTCAAACCCTAAAACTCCCAATGTGAAAGTATGGTATTGTTGCTCCAGCCTCTCTTAATTTTTTACTCCACTCAATAGAGAAATTTCACTGGAAAAACTTAAAAACCACCTCATTCCCAAAGGCAAAAGGAGAGGCCTTGAGCTACCCTGAACGCAAGAAGCCTTGTTTTTTAACTGTGTGATGAAATAATTATTAAAGACAAAAGTTAATTACGACCAGTTCATAAACAGGCTCCTCTTCTTCAACTGCAGGTCCTCTAAACATGGCTGTTTCCCACGGTGCATCTTCAGTCTTCTGGTTCTCTCTCATCTCAGGTAACCTCCACGTTGATTCTAAATCTTTATCTTGAACCCACTGCTCTCTCCTCAGTTTCATACTTCTATTTTCAACAGCATACTGGACATTTCTTTTTCAATGTCAACAGTTATTCTTATTCAATATTGTCCAAATTGAATTTATTTTCTTTCCCATAAATCTGCTCCTTGTCCTCTTTGTGACTGGAACTATCCTCAATTTAGTTACCCAAGTTAGAAACATGGAGATCATTCTTAATTCCTCCCATTTTTACTGCTTATATTAGGTACAGACTAGAACCTACTTCTTCACTTAACTTTCTTTTCCATCCTCATTGACTCTTAGTTCAATATCTCATTTATTGGCATTACTCCCAAAGTTGCAGAACTGTTTTCCCATCACTAATCTCGCTTCTTCCAACTTATGCCAATGGTGTCATCTTAAAGTAAAAATCTTACTGTATTACTCTTGCTATTTAAAATCCTGTAGTAGGTCTTATCATCAATAGCCTAGTACTTAAACATGCTTCATTCAGAGTACATAAGACTTTTTCTATTCTCTTACCAATTTCTCCAGCTTCCTATATACTTTGTATTCTCAATTCTCAAAAACAGATGTACTGAACTGCAACTTTCCTTAAAATTGCAGCTACACGTGCCCACCACCACCTCGCCCTATTGAACCTGTCAGAAAGCACTACACTTTTCTCCTTTCTTCTCCCTTTCTTTTTATTTATTCTTCTATTACAGAAATAGGTAGTTTATTTTACACAGGGTGGCCGTAACATTTATGTGCACACAAACTTTATGGCCACCCTGTATATGCTTTCCTGATGAATTGTGACTTCAAATGAGTCAATGATTTTAGCTTTCTCAAGTATTTAAATGAACATCTAGGAATTATATAAGCAAATGGATCCAGGCCTGGATATACAAATCATTTTCCTCTATGGGCTCTAATTGATACTTATTGGCTTCACGGTACTTAAAAGTCAGATACCATTTACCTGTTTCTTGTGTTTTTATATCCTGTAGCTCTAACTGGTGTATTTTCTGAAGTTCCTTGATCTTTTCATCTTGAGCAGAAATAAGCTCCTCTTTCAGACTGCTAAGAGCTTTATCTTTTTCATTTTCCATATATTCACGAACCTGATCCACATGAGTTGAATAAACCAGAGAGAGGCATATGCGTTGCGCTTCCATTTGTAGCCTTAAATCATTCTTAAAAGTAAATATAAACATAAGAAAAATTTTTAATTAACTTCTATAGGGAGAATATACACAAACTTACATTTTTAAAAAAGTTATAAAGTTATAAACTTATATAAAGTTATAGTTTTAAAAAAAGAGATCTGAAGTCTAATTTTTTCTCCTCATTCTGTTGCATTGATACACTTGTCTTTTACAACGACAGTGGCACAACATTTTCATTACCTCAAGTTCATAGTAAATTCTGATATTTGGTATAGATAGTAGGACTTATTTTTGATTTTTGTTTTAAAATATTTTAAAAGTAGAGATATACAAAGAGTAATGTTACGAACACTTACATACTTATAATCCAAATTAAGAAATGCTAACATTTTGCCTTATTTTTCATTATTCCCCTCCTCCCTGCACATCTCTTTTTTGGTTTAGGAAGGAAACATTATAGATAAAACATAATCTACAAAGTTCTCATTTACTCCTTCCCCACAGGCAACCAGAATCAAAAATGTGATACAAGTCCAGTTCATTTCTCATACTATTACCTCTCAATGTATATATAAACAATGCATTATATTTTGTATTTTTAAGGATTTACATAAATAGTATAAAATGTTACACAGTAAACACGAACTGCTTTTCTCATTCAATATGCCTCAGATTTATCCAAAGATATAAGTGAATTTATTTTAACTGTGGTATAGCATATATACCACAATTTGTCCATTTTCTTTTTGGAGAGATAACTAAATTATTTCTAAATTTTGGATATTTCAAAAAATGCTACACTAAAAAACAAAACAAACAAAATATACACATAGGTTGGCCATAAAGTTCGTGTGCAATTTTAAATATGTGTGTGTATGTATATATACACCTCTCCTCTTAAGACAGACGTGCTTATATTTCTCTAGTATAGTGGTTCTCAACTTTAAAGTTCTCAAACTTTAGCATGGATCAAAATTACCTAGAGTGCTTATTAAAGCAGGTCGCCAGCCCCCTCCTCCAGAGTTTCTGATATAGGAGGTCTAGGGCCTGAGAATTTGAATTCTACTTGTTTCCAAGTGATTCTGATACTGTTGGTCAGGGGACCACATTTTGAGAACCCTAGAAACATAATGGCTAGGTCATAATGCAGATTTTAAAATGTATTAGATTTTCCCAAATTATTTTTTACAGAATAGCCCTTACTTACACTGCTCTCAGCAATATTAGAGTATATTGCTGAAGCTCCGTATCTGAAGAAGCCCCACATCTTCACCACACATTTTGTTGTCATCATGCACATTTTAAAACGTACAAGATTTTCTCAAATTATTTTTTACAGAACAGCTCTCAGCAATGTAAGAGTACTCACAGCCCCACATCTTCACCGCACATTTTGTTATCAGACTTACTTCACCAACCTGATGGTTGGAAAGTGCTACTTTACTGTTGTATCAATTCATATGGTTCAAAGTATCTTTTCATGGTTATTTTGGTTTTCTATTCTGAGATACCTAACTATTCATATCTTGTATCCATTTTTACATAGTCTTGATATTTTTAATGTATGTTGCAAATATCTGGTCCTTGTCATTAAACTTGTATTATGGTATTACTTATAAAATGTAATTAAATTTATTAATCTTTTCCTGTGCTTTTAAAAGATTTTTCATTGAAAGTGCTTCCCTTTGTCAAGATCCTTTTTCTTTTTGCGTGTATGTCTTTAACCAACTGACAGTTTGTTTGTTTTTTTCTAAAGGTAGGCTCTAATTCCTTAACACCCCATCCCATCCCCAGTATCAAAAGCCAGGTATCCTGAAAGCAATAATTGAATACTATAAATTTTTCCTCCTAATATGTCTTGTTCTTTCATTTTATTCAAGTCTCTGTTCAGATATCATTTCACCAGAGTAGTCTTCCCTGACCTACCCTACACATACTAAAAAGCATCCATACTCACCTCTGGTGGATCTCTGGCCTCAGAACCATATTCTAATTTTCTTCGCAGCACTTACTATCACCTGATACAACGTACATTTATTCATCTTTTTTAAAATTTATGTACATCTAACCCCTCTAAAATATAAGATTTATTCTTTATTGCCTATTTTTGTTTACTAATATATCACCATTGCCTAGAAAAGTGCCTGAAATGCAGATCTGTAGGGCCTCCTTACTCTAAAATTTCACATGGATTTGGATGTTTCTTGGCTGTCTATCATGTTCCACTGGTCTGTCTAGCCCACATTGACCCATACTGTCTACCATGACATCTTAATATCAGATATAATACATTTTTCTAAGACTATCTTGGCTAGTCCCAGATAGTTCATTTTCTACACTAATTTTATAATCAGTTTGTTTTTTTTTCTTTTTTTTGCAATTTTTGGCTGGGGGGGCGGGGGCTTGAACCCGCCACCCCTGGTATATGGGGCCAGTGCCCTACTCCTTCAGCCATAGGCGCCATCCCAGAATCAGTTTTTTAAGATGTGAAAAATCATGGAATTTTGATTAGAACTACATTGAATTGTACAGATTAATTTGGGGAGAACTGACTTTTTTTAACTTTATTTTTTTTACTATAAACATGGTGTATATTATCATATAATCAGATCTTAATGTGCTTCAGTGATTTGTAATTTTCTGAACATAATTGTGTGGGGTTTGAAGTTTTGTCTCTTTTGTTCATAGCCTTAATTCCATTTCTTATTCTTGTCATATTGTATTGGCTAGAAACTATAAAATAATGTTGACAAAGTAAAGTTAGTGGTGGGAATCCTAGTCCTCTACTTGCTTTTAATGAGAATGCTTCTAAGTTTCACCATTAGAAATGTTATCTGCTGAGTATTTATTTTATTTTATTTATTTATTTATTTTTTTGCAGTTTTTGGCCGGGGCTGGGTTTGAACCCACCACCTCAGGTATATGGGGATGGTGCCCTACTCCTTTGAGCCACAGGCACTGCCCATTTGCTGAGTATTCTTAATGAAAAACATTATCATAGTTAAGAAATTTCCCTATTCTTGATTTCCTCACTTTAAAAAAAAAAATTATAAGTTGTTATGCTTTTATGGATTCTTTCCAGCATGTATTAAAATGATTATATGGGGTTTTTCCTCATATGTATAAATGCTGAAATTACATTAATAGAGTTTTCAGATGTTGACTTTTTCTTCCATTCTTGGAATAGTTTGTTAGTATTTTTTTTTAGGATTTCTACAATCACACTCATAAGTGAGATTAAGTCTATAATTTTATTTTCTTGTACTGTTCTTATCAGGTCTTTTTATCAACATTATACCAGCCTCAGAAAATAAATAAATATTACTTTATTAGGCAATTACAAACTTTGAGAGGTGATAAGAGTCACTTGTAAAATGGTCTCAGTCCATTTTTAGTTGGAGGAAAGGGGAGGGGAAAACTATTTCAAATTCTTTAATGATTATTAGTTTACTTTAATGCAATTAGAATTGCATTTCTATTTGAATTAATTTTGATAATTTATATTCTCTCAGAAAACCATTTAGTTTTGGCTTTTTAAAAAATTTAAATGATGTCTGACATTTTTAGGAGTAATCACTACATATTACAAAATTAAGACAATCCCAGACATTTAACAAGGCATTCATCGTTAAACAATCTTAATTTCTTGACTCTACTTAGGCTATTAAATATGTAAAATATCTCTAAGATCATAAATATGAATAAAAAGAGAACTTTCCAATGGCTTCCTACTGTACTTAGAACAAAATCAAAACTTCTTACAAAGTCTATAAGCTCTCCAAGGTCTGGTCTCTTCTTTTTTCTTCAAATTCTTCTTTTATTCTTCCCTTCTCTGACCTCAACTGCACAGCCCTTCATTCTGTTCCTCAAACATACATATGTCTTTAAAATTGCTCTAATTCCCACGTAGCAGGCTCCACCCTATCCCTCAGATCTTGGTTCAATCATCAATTCCCTCAAAAAAACCTTTCCTGACCACCATATTTAATGTTGCTGCCACCATGTCCCCATTATTCTCTAGCACATTGTCCTGTTTTATTTCTTCATAGAATTTATCACTATTTCTAATTACTCTTTTCATTATCTGCCTGCCTCACTAGAATATATGCTATTCAAAACCAGAAACCTTCTCTTTTGTCACTATACTCTTACACTTTGCAAAAGATTCAATAAATATTTGTTATATAAATATGGAGAAACACATAAAACTCTGGTTAACATCATTATACTGTAGCTGCCCAGTAGAATTTTCTTGTTATTTCTAATATCAGTATGTGGCAAATATAAATTGTCAGGAGTGATCTGGTATTACTCATTATACACATGTAATTCTTTAACTGAATTTAAAGCTAATATTGTATTTTCCCCTTTGGGTATAATAAGACTTTGAAAAAAACTCTAGGACTTAAATCAAGTTTTATTTTCCCAATGAAAGATAATTTCATAACTGCCAAATCAAAAAAATGACTAAAAAAGCTTAAGAGTTCATTTTTACTTGTAGAAACTTAAAAATACCAGTATAAAATAAAAACAATCTGAGACCAACCTTTAAGATTACAACAAAATATTACAAAATAAAATTAGCAACTTTTCTAAAGTCGAGATTCTCAAGTCATTTAAACTCTCATCTTTCCAATGAAAATGTGAAACCATTATGTTTTATTTGCTGAGCAGAATATACACACTCTTACAAGGATGTGAATTTAGTTTATCAAAGTGAAGATGCTTAGTATGAAGCATATATTTTCATTGTGCTTTACTATATATAAAGAAATAAACATACCTGTTCTGATTTAAGCACACTGAGTTCCCTCTGAAGTTTATCATTTTCACTTGGTTCACTTGCCCACGGTGATGATTCATCTGTTACTAATGGCAAATCACCCAAAAACAAATGTTCTTGCTTTTCTTTTCTAACAGTCATATTTTCAAAAGGAAGTTTATCTCCAGACATTATTTCTGATTCTTCACCAAAACCTTTATGTATTTTAGAATCTGATCCTCCAGAGTCACTGCATGCGGCAGTGGTTACTCCATTTATTAAAGAGCTTAGCTGAACATCATGTACATTTACATTTTCTGCCCTATTATTATGGTTGATTATGATTTCTAGCTCTCTACATCTTAACAAGACTTGCTCTTTCTCTTGCTTTAAAGATTTAACTTCTTCACTTAGAAGACTAATCTCACCATGTTTATGTTCTAATTGTTCAGAAAGATCAGATAGTCTCTTTGAGAGCTCTAATTTCTCTCGCTTGGTCACCTCAAGCTTTTCCATGAGTTCTGTTGTGTCTTTCTCAACAACCTCTCTGGTTTCCCATGGTTCTGCTGTAAAAGACTTGTCATCAAAAACAAAACGTCTCATTTTCACTGCAGTTGGATCTGTTTTTTGCAAATGAAGCTCTTCATTAAGTGCTTTAAGCTTACTTTTATACTCTAATTCTTGTTTATTTTTACTGTCTTCTAAGTCATCTTTTACTTTGAGAAGGCAAGTATATTCCTCCTGTAACTCCTGATAGTTAACTTCAAAGTTTTTTTCAGCAAATGAAAAAGTGTTCCTTTGCTTTTCAATCTCTTCATTTAGATGAATACACTGTTGCTTGAGGTGCTCATTTTCCTCTGTAAGTATTTTTATTTCTTTTTGCCAGCTACAATCTCTGGGCATAGACTTACTGGAGTCTATGAAAATCAATCTTTCCTCTTGGTTAACAGGAGTATGTATTTTCAACATATCTTCAAGGGCTTTCTTTTCATCTTTAAGAATGCTATTTTCTGTTTCAAGTTGTGCAAATTTTTCTTGAAGGTCATTTTCTTTCTCCTTCATTTGTTTCTCCAACAATTCTGTTTTAAGTTGTAATTCTTGAACTTCTTGTTCAAGTGTACCCTTTTCCTTTTCTTCTTGCCTAAGGATTTCAATTTCTTTTTGAAGTTCATTGATTTGAAGAGTCATTTCTTCTGACTTTGAATTCACAAGAGACTGCTGTAAATCTTTTAGCTTTGAGATTTCCAAAATTAATTGATTCTGCTTAGTTATCAAATTATCTTTTTCAAACTGCATGGTTTCTATCTTTTGACTCATTTCATTCTGTAAGCCGTCTATCTGCTGTTTATAGTGAATGCCTAAGTTATCCTTAAGTTTTTCAATATTTACTTGATGTTCAATTTCTAAATCTTCCTTCAATTTGGAAAGTTCTTCTTCGTGACTAAATAGAAGCTGTGTTCTCAGACGCTCTAATTCAGCTTCTTGTGATTCAGCCATTCTGTCTAATACTGCATTCTTCTCTTTTTCTAACATTTCAAGTTTTATCTTGTAATTTGTGACCTCTGCTTCATGTTTTAATTCTAGTTCCTTCCTGGCCTCAGATGCAGAAACAATTTTGGCTTTCAAATCTTCCACTGTACTAAGGGACTTACGTGCTTCATTCAGTTTACTTTCTTGTTCAGCTATTGTCTGTCTAGCTCTCTGAATTTGGTCCCCTGAAAAACTCAGTTCTTCAAAAAGGTCTTCAAGCTGTCTCTGTAACTCAGACTTTTCTCTCAAAATTACTCCAAGTTCTTCCTTAAGTTTTTCCTTTTGACAGTTCGTATCTTGCAATTTTATATTCAGTTCATTTATTGCCACATTCATTAACTTTATCTGATTTTCATTAACTGTAATATTTGGATATGACCGTAAAGCATTCTCCATTTCGCCCTTATGTTGTGTTTTCAGCTCCTCTATTTGTGACCTATGTTGTTTTATTAATTCTTGTTTCATTTGCACTATCTGTTGCCCATACATCTCATCTAGCTCTGCCCGCAGTTGTTCTAACTTCCTTTGTGTTTCCTGTTCCATCCTTTGTACTATATCAGTTTCAAATTGGCTATCTTTATGATTTCTCTTCTGAAGTTCTTCAACTGTCCCCATTAACTGTTTTATTTCCTCAGAACACTGTCTTTCTTTTTGCTTACAATTGGTCAGCTCTAATTTCATATTTTTTATCTCTTGGTTCTTTTGTACAACTTGCTCTTGTAATTCTTCTAGTAATTTATCAGCAGCTGTTACTTTATCCTTTAGCTCAAGAGTTTTTTTTTCTTCTTCTGTTATTTTTGTATTTAATTCTTCAATGATTGCCTCCTTTTCCTGTATTTCTTTTTTATTTGAGTTTTCTACTTTTTTATCTTGTTCCTTTAAGGGAAAAAAAAAAGAAAATATAAGAAGGGCATTTTTTTTTAAACATTTTTTTTTTTTTTTTTTAGAGACAGTGTCTCACTTTATCACCCTTGGTAGAGTGCCATGACATCACAATTCACAGCAACCTCCAACTCCTGGGTTTAGGTGATTCTCTTGCCTCAACCTCTCCAGTAGCTGGGACTACAGGCACCTGCCACAACACCCGGCTATATTTTTTGTTGCAGTTTGGCCGGGGCTGGGTTTGAACCCCACCACCATAGGTATATGGGGCCAGCGCCCTGCTCAGAGCCACAGGCACCGCCCAAGAAGGGCATTTTTAAGCTCCTGGCAACTTCTACCACTTAATTTTATTACTAAAAAAATGATAGAAGTCTCCATTTTCCATAATTCTATAAAAACTGTCAGGCCTATCCCTCACTTTTTCCCATGATAACAATCAGACCTAGAACTTGTGTACTCAATACCACTTGTGAGCAAACACTATAGCAGTTTCAGTCTTCTGGGAAGAATTTTCTCTTACATGACTGTGATTAAATTTTTTATTTAAAAATTCAGTCTGAGTTACATGTTTCTAAACCATTACATTCTCATTTTTCTTACTAACTGACCAACATTCTAAGTATTTAGTATTTTCCTTTTTTTTTTTTTTTGAGACAGAATCCCACTCTGTCACCCTGGCTAGGGCATCATCATAGTTAACTGCAACCTCAAAATCCTGGGCTCAAGTAAGTGAGATCCTCTCACTTTAGCCTCCAAAGTAGCTGGGACTACACAGCTCCACACCCAACTAACGTTTTTGAGTTTTAGTAAAGATGGGGTCTCACTCTTGCTCAGGCTGGTCCCAAATTCTTGACCACGAGTATTCCTCCTGCCTCAGCCTTCCCTGAAAGCTAGGATTCCAGTGTGTGTCATCACACCTGGCTCAGTATTTTCTATAACTAGTAAAAGCACTACATACTACATCTAGACACTTTCAGAAAGATGTCTTAAAAATAAATCAAGTTTCCTTCCATGTATTCTGGTGATGTGAACATGTATCATGGTCAAGTGCTATAAAAAGAGAAAAACAACAATAGCAAATATGGATTTCTATAGGTTTGCCTTAACTTCAGTTTTGGGCTCTTAAGTAAAAAAAAAGAAAATTTAGGGGTAATATTTAAGTGACCAAATTTCAAGCGACATCTAAGACAGCTATTCAAATTGTGGATATCACCTTGGTCCTAGACTTTTGGTTCAAATTTGAAAGCAAGGCAGATATTTTTCCATTAGTTTTTATTTGACACTCTATTTTGGAATTGAGATAAGGCTAAACCCAGACCCTGGCTAAGGCATATCTGTTATCATAATTATTTCAATATAGTCAGGGCTGAAAGTTCTGGCTTAGTTACTTAGTTGCCTCTGTAACCAGTTAAGAGCTATAGTCCCCAAAACAAATAAATACATTAATTCCACAGAATGGATCAGATACAACTAGATTAAGTAAAATTACTTCAAGGAGAGAGAACTGCCACTCAAGAACTTGAAAGCACCTTAAATGAATACTTACCGAAAGAAAAAATATAAAAGCCTAGAAAAGCAAAAGCCTAAAAGGAAAACGTTGGCAGTGCCTATTCAAAAACAATCCAAGTAAAAGGATCAAGGTGTCATTAGCCTTTGAAAATTCTGGTATCTCTAAAAAACCATACCTGAAGTGGAAAGCAATGTTGGGGGATAATATCAAACAGCAAGTCACAAACCAATGGGGGGAAGTCAGGGACACGCACAAACAGTCTCTGACCCTCTTACCCCATTGGTATGCGACTGTTAAGAATTCCAATAGGCAGGCATGGTCATTATTTTTGTGAGATGAATACATCAGGTTATCTCAGCCTAATGCCAGTGGATATCTGATTCCTTTAACACCTTTTGATCTCACGCTCACTAAATACCTTTCTAATTATTACTTGACTTTTTAAATTCATTTGCCCATGGAAAGAAAATAAAATGCAGTAAGCTTAAAACATACAGGTCTTTGTGGTAATTATTTTTCATTGTAAATTAATATTTTTATTTAAGCTTGAAACATTAGCCTCTTGACCTGGAAAATCTGAGTTTACCTCTGAGTCAGTTTAAGTTGTAGGTGAAAGGAAAAATAAAATAAAACTTTTGAGCCTATAAATTAAAGGCCAGATTCTACACTATATAAATTAAAGAAGGCAATGAACACTATCCTGTGCCACCTCTTGACTGAAGTTTTCCTGCCTTTGTTTTGGTGTTACATACCCCACCCAACGTCACCAGATGTTATTACCCAGTATTGAGCCTTCTTCAATTTCCACACTACACCATGGCATTACAAATCAGTCATTCTCTTTTAATCAGTGTTTTCATCTGTACAATAAATAATATTTCCTCTATCTCAAAGAATATACTTGAGGCTAAATATACCTTAAGAATATGCTGTACACTGAGGTGTTTTGTTCTTATAATGCTTTATATAAATGTACATTAGAAAGAAATCTGTAAGGATGTGGAAAGTATCAGAAAGTAAAATTATTTTAATTCTAGTTAATTCTAGTTAAATTGTTAAATAAGTAACTAGTTCTGAAAATGTTCATATTGTCATCAAAATCTAACTTTTCTATTCACTAATTTTCTACGGGGGGAGCGAACAGTATCACCTAATTAAAAATTATCCAATGCCAGATATAATTATAAACAAGTAACAATAATTCTCCATTCAATTGTCAAACAACATAAATTCATGGTTTATTTTTCTTAGTACATGTTGTAGTACATATTTTTAAACCACTTACTATATGTTGTAAAAAAAGGCAGCCCTATGGGTGGGAATGCCATCTCTCCATTTTCTGGAAACACACTAGAGAAAGTGGAGAGTAACATTCTTCCTGCCTGTGACCACTGCATCGTGGGAAGTCTGGAAGATTTGGACAATGAGAATGAGCTTTTCACTATCAACAACACAGTTGTCTCAGGGACCAAAACAGTTTCAGTTGTGAGCCTAATGCCTTAGTGTCTCAACTGCTTTGACAGAACTACTACTCAGGAAAAATTAATATTTAAAGAAAACGAGAAATTTAAAAATATATATAACGAAAAAGACTGATAAAAGTATTCCTGTTAACATTCAAATATACAAAGGTTAGCCTCCCACTAAAATGAATTACTTAAATTTTAAATAATCCCCAATTATACTGTCTACTGAATATAATAAATACAATACTATTCAACTTCCAGGCTCTTTTTACCTATGCCTAGACTATCTTTCTATGCTTACCTTCCAGAAAGACTCATTTTCGAAGACCACTGTTTTCTAGACAAATTATACTATTTTTTGCTCTCTATCCATTTTTTTTTTCCTAGTGAGACTCTGTCTCACTTTATCGCCCTTGGTAGAGTGCTGTGGCATTACAGCTCACAGCAACCTCCAACTCCTGGGCTTAGGCGATTCTCTTGCCTCAGCCTCCTGAGTAGCTGGGACTACAGGCACCCACCACGACATCCGGCTTTTTTTGTTGTTGTTGCGGTTTGGCTGGGGCCGGGTTTGAACCCACCACCCTCAGTATATGGGGCTGGTGCCCTACTCACTGAGCCACAGGTGCTGCCTCTCTCTATCCATTTTCAACATGTTTCAGTATGGGTCTTTACACCCACTCCTCACTTATGTGTAAAATATCCTCTCCCTCTCTAGCAGTTGAAATCAATAACTTATTCACTTGTTTACCAAGTAATTACTGTTCCTTCCATATGTTAATTCAATTGCTGGAGAAACAAAATACAATTAAAAAGGGACTATTCCTCCTCTTACAGCCCTACTGCAAATATCACCCGTTCCCAAATGCCTACCCCGAATCACTTCCTTCATGAAGCCAGAACTACTCAGAACCTTCAAAACACTTCTTACCTACACTTACCCTTGTTTTGTGGTTTCTCATGTACATGCAAAAGCTCTCCTACTAATCCATGGGTTCCAGGGTAAAGCATCATATCTTTTCCAAGGGCCTGCTACTAAATAAATATTCTGTACACATTTATTAATAATTTTTAAATTAACTTAGTTGTAAAGCATGTCTTTTACATAATTTCAATGTCTTCAATTTGTATATTTCCTATTATTCTAACAGCAGGCTGGAGTCAAGGCTGAAATCTGGCTCTATCAACTTATCACCGACGTATATGGGCAATTTACTTCATCTTGCTTTGTCCTGCAAGGGTCCTTACTTGTAAAACAGGGATGATTATGGTACTTCTATGGTACAAAGTTGTGGTGATGATACAATGAATTAACATGTATAAGGTACTTTGAATATTACCCATTATAGAGTAAGTACTCAATAAATACTAATACTTTTATTATTATCCAAACAATATTCTTGTCTTGGTGATTACTCAACTTCTGGCAGAAGAACCTTATAAGTTTATAAAATGTACTATATTACATGTACAAATTCATGCTCAGTTTTTACAGATTCCTTATTTGTCAATTCTTGCTAAAATTTATTTGTAACATCAAAATCAATACCGAAGCTGCTTTCATAGTCATTTGTAGACAGTGACAGATTAACAAAAATTTGAGTTGCTGGGCACACATTCCTAGTTGAGGTCAAACAAGACAACCACACTTTGCCTGTTTCAGCTCTCATATAGAAAAGGAACCAAGGACAGAGATGGTAGGAGGTAGTGAGGTGTAGTGCAAGAAGCTCCAGCTTTAGGGCAGTTGACAGGATTTGAATTCCAGCTGTGGCACCTGTTATTAGTGGAGTGGCCTTAGGTTAGTCACTACTGAATCTCAATCTCTCTTTTAAAGAATAAAGAAATTGTATCTACCAGGACGGACTGTTGGTAGGATTTAAGTTTAGAAGCATTTACTTGGTAAATAAGTGTTCCTAATAACATGAAGTGTTCCTAATTATGAAGTGTTCATAATTAACATGAATAAAGAGAATGGACTGCATTTTTTTCTTAATAAATCCATAAAATTTCATTTTGTTGTGAAAATATTTTCAGAATTCACAGTGATAGCTAAAATAAGTGGAAATACTTTTAGATGACAAAAAAGGATAGAAACCCTAGTTATAAATTTAGATCCTCCTGTGAATTCAGTTTAACACAGGCTGATCACTTTTAAAGAACTCAATAATGAGTATTATCTTAAAAATGGCATTCCTGAGATTAGCATTTGCTTTTGAAATAAATTATTATTTACATACTTAAAGAGTTTGTTTCAGAGTTTAATTATAAAATTTTGTGATTCTCGTGAATAACAAAAAGATAAAAACTTGCATAAAAAACTTTAAAGTTAATTACAAAGCTGCTGTAAATTGGACGACTTCCTTAATATAAACATACCATTTCATATATTTTAATTTTCTCTTGCAAGAAACTAATTTGCATTTTAAAGTCTTCCTTCTTTTTTTGATAATCTTCTAATAGATGGTCTTGTTCTTCCAGCTGTTGCTGATGAGTGAGGATTTGCTGTTTGGCTTGTAGTAAATCTGCAGCTGTGCTACTATGAGTGCTGTTTCTCAGAGTTTCGCTAGCCTGTAACTTGCAAATAGAAAGAAACATCAATTAAATTCTGAAGTGACTACCTTAGAGAACAGACACCTTTTAGGGTATTACTCAGCCCACAATGGTGCTATAGGAACTTTCCTGGCTTCACAGGCTTGTGATCCCAGCAAACACGCTGCTATTGCTGACTGCATAAGGATGGACACGTTACCCAAGCTGAGGAAACAGTATTACCTTTCCTTTGATAGAGCAGAAAGAATGAAAGGGGCAAACTAGTAGATGTGTCAAGTTTAACATAAAGCACTGATTTAACTTGCTAAGTAAATGGAAAGATAATCTCTAACTGCCAATTAATTGGTGTCTTCCCCTCATTTGTTCCCTCTCCAGTACTACCTATATTCCAGATTCCTTCATTTGATGTTTTACTTGTATGTTCCTTTTCTCCTTGTTGGTTCCCTTCCTGTCTTACTCATTGAGTTTATAAAATGGAAGAGTTAACTTGCATGCACTAGTGTTTGGAGGGTGTTGTGGTTTGTCTTTCTAATTAGGTGTATGGCCTATTCACTTTCCCAAGAATAAATCTCTTAACCTAAATTTGAGTAGTCTCCATTTTGACAACTCCTCTAGCAGTTTGGTAGCCCAGTAAAGGTGGTGGTTTCTCAATAATAAAAAAATATGGGATGGAGCAGTGAATTTTATAAACATGTTTGCCAAATGTATTTGAGATTTGGCCTCTGAAGAACACTTCAGTGTTAAGTTGTCTTAAGTTGCATGAGAGAAATATGACGGAGGAAAACATACAGAGAGAATTAAGGCCTAAAAAACAGTATTCTGGGTTCCTGACGACTTTCTAGTTTCTTCTTCCAATCCCTTTCATATTATACTCCCTGGTTGTATTTTTGCCCTTGAGTTCTGTAAGACAACTTGTATTACTCACTACACTAAATTTCTTCTTTTTACTTAAGCTATTTCAAATTGTCTGTAACTTGCCATCAGAACCTTGATTAATGCTATTAGATTACTGGGGCTGTAATTATAGGTAAATGAAATATATTCAGTCTAGTGACCATTTTAGAAACAAAACCAGCATTAGCAAAAGTAGAATAATGGGACTATAGTTAAATTTCTGCAAAAATTCCCTCAGTCAGCCTTATAAGGGTTTGTAGGATTTCAAAGTAAAGACCCAGAAGAAGTACAAAGAAAATAGCAAACAACCACTCAAGAAGCATGAATTAAATTCTTGGTTAATGTAAAACAAAACATATATAATTAGTTTTTCCGACATGACATAACAAGCAAATGGCTTTTTAACAAACTTAACATTTGTTCTTCAAAGTGAGAATCTTTTTAAATCTTTAAAATTCATTACTAAAAGATTAATAAATTTTGTCTGTTAGTCATACTTACATGCTGAAACTGAATCTGTAATTTTTGACTCTGTTCAGTCAACTCTAAAAATTCTCTCATTGTCTCATCCTTCTCTCTTCTTGCTTGTTGTAAATTAGCAGTAAGCTGGGTTATGATGCCATCTCTTTGTTTAATAGCAGCTTCAAATTCTTGTAACTAAAGGAAACCAATGAAAATACTAAGTGCTAGACTTCTTTTTTAAACAAAATTGATTATTATTACAGGTAACTGCTTTTCAAACATGTGAAATTCAAAAATATATACTGGCAGAACTCTTACCCCTTGTAAGCAGTCTTTTCTATACTTGAAAGAATTGGTTTTTACTTCCAAATCAACTTTGAAAAAAATGTATCTCAACTAAGGGAAAAAAGAATACTTTGATCTGGCTCATCCATACACCCACTTCTGGAAAACCAAGTACCTTCATATCTCTGGGTAACTCTACACCTAGGTAACACTACCACAGACATGGTCAATGCCAACTAGCTTCTGTAGAGGATGAAACTGAAATGTACTGTCATCCTCATCAATGTCCATGTCACTTTGTTTTCTTAATTGCCTGCCATGGACAACAGATGTTACTCTAACCACAAAAGTTACATATAAGGATTTGTTGACAATTTTTTTTTTTTTTAAAAGATGGGATCTCACTACATTTCCCAGGCTAGATTTGAACTTCTGAACTCAAGCAATCCTTCTGCCTCAGCCTTCTGAATAGCTAGGACTATAAGCATGCACCACCATGCCCAGCTTGGTGACATTCTTAATGGGTCTAAGTCATAATATTTTAATGTGGTTTACACAATAATTTTCTTTCAGGCGGATTACAAAATATCTGTTCTCCTGAAGTAATTTTGGACTAGCTATCTTATAAAGTTAAATGAGAGTCCCTAATATATTAGTCTTATTAATGAAATCCTAGTTTTAAAGAGGGTTGTTTATATTATATACAAGGTCAAAAATTATGAGATGATCTTAAGTTGCCATTTAGTTTTGTTTTGTTTTGAGACAGGGTCTTGCTTTGTTGCTCAGGCTGGACTCGAACTCTAGGTGCCTCAGACCATCCTCTCGCCTCAGCTTCTTGAATAGCTGGGACTATAAGTTTATCACTGCATTTAGCTACGTTATTGTTTAAAAGCGCAATCTTTAAAGGGTGGCGCCTATGGCTCAAAGGAGTAGGGCACCGGCCCCATATACCGGAGGTAGGGGGTTAAACTCAGTCCCAGCCAAAAACTGCAAAAAAAACCCCAAAACAAAAAAAGCCCCGATCTTTAAAGAGAGCACATATGCTACCATTCAAATTTCTGTTTTTGTGAGTAGCAAACTAAAAGCCACAGAAAGTAAGCATACCTGCTGCAGTCCTTCAGTCCCACAGGTGGCTCTCATTTCTTCCAGTTCTCTGTTTAGCTCTTCAATCTCATGCTGTTTTCCAGCTAATTCACTTTCCATCATCTCTAGATGGGTCTGACTATACTGTGCTCCTTGTCCAGGGTAAGAATCATCAACATCAAATCCTTCTTCCTAAATCAATTCAAGATTTTTAATAAATCAAGACTAGCAACATTCTTTATGGAGAGGGATTCAAATATTGAATTCCACAGCAAAGTCCACTTTAAAACATCATTCATTACCTGGAAGTTTACTGGCATGGCAACCTACTTTGTTGTGAATATGATATATACCTCGAGAGCACAAACAAGAATATCCACAAATTCTGTTATAGTTGACTTTCATAATAAAAGGTAAGTAAGTTTGTTTTGTTAAACATTAAAAATCCATTTGACATCACACAGAGGTACATGCAGGAAAAAGTTTTGTTAGTAAGCCAGATAATTTTTTAAAGATATAAAACATTAGTATCACAAGCAGTTTTAAATACTGTACCCTTAATACATTTGTAGTCTTTCCTGTTCTCATCACAAATCTGCAACCATTTACCTGTATAAAAACAATTTCCTGATATAATTATAATCTTAAGAGAGAATTTTACTTAGCGAACAATATTTCTGCTAATTGTATTCATGCCTGTGTCTATAATCTCTAGAGAAAATGTCTCATTGGCAGAAACAGATATAATTAAAACAGATTTAATTAAAACATTTAAAGACTATGATCATTTCAAATGCCAACCATTCCCTGAACATCTCAATGCTCACAATGCAAAAGATACTGAAGTATGTATATACATTTTCACTTCAACAAATGAAACCTTATGCATTAAGGTTCTAACTAAGTGCAACTTCTATTTGGTTTTCAGGATATAAATCTCAAGTTACTGGATCCTCTTTTATAAAATGCTGAATTTAAATAATTGTTTTTGGACTACATCCTTATTCATTTTCAAGTAAAACCACTTACTGATAGAAATTTCTTGAAAGCTGGTAAGAAAGTCAAGACACAAGAGATAAGTGGTGAGGAACACTGCCTCGAGAACTTTGTACTGGGGCTAGAACTATGATAGCTATGCCAACACTGAGCAATGTGAAGGTTTTCCAGAACACAGAACTACTCATCTCTAACACATGTTTTGTGGCAGGAGGAAAAGGATGACATATTATGTCTCCAGAGTTGACCTAGTGAGGATTAGTTGCAGATCAATTAATCATTTAATAATCACTTTGTCCCTTAATAGGGCGAAAACCAACTTTATCCTTCCCTACATCTTAATTATTCATAATTCCATGTTAAAAGAATCCAAGCCAATGAAGTTGCTACTGCTGGAATACATAGCACAGAATAGCCTACTACTAGAATTAGACCCCTGTGGGCCACACACTTTAAAAAGTGGAAATCCTAATTAAGAGTTCTTTACCAGAGTTTGATTCCTTTGCTTTTATCATAAGGATAATTTCTGAAAAATCAAAGCTGGTTAAAAAAATCACATCTATGATAAAAACAATTTGCAATTGGTGAAAACTATCAGAAGGCAGGAGTACTGACTCTATTAAGATTATTAGTATCAATAAGCTGGACATGGTGGCACATGCTTGTGGTCCCAGTTACTGGGAGGCTGAGGTGGGAGAATCTCTTGACCCCAGGACTTCCAGGCAGGAATGAACTATGATTGTGCCTGTGAATAGCCACTGTACTAAAGCTTGGACAACAAAGCAAGATTCTGTCTCTAAAAAAAATTTTTAATTAAAAAAAATTATTAACATCAAGTCATTTGCAATAACTTTCTAATTAAATACTGTACTTCTAAGTTGCAATGAGCTTTTCTTGATTCTGAAATGAAGTATTTTGATGTGTCTACTAAAACTTGTACTTTAGAGTAACAGTGTAATGACAAGTATGTTTATGAACACCATATTCCTCCTTTACCATTGGGGAATATGGAAAGTATGTTCTAAGACCCCCCCCAGAGAATATGTGAAACCATAGATAGTATCAAAGCCTGAATACACTATGTTTTTTCAATCTGACAGCCAGACTGGCTGCTGAATGGCTAACAAGAGGGCAGGACACAATTCATAATTGCTAAGTCATGGAAGAAGCCCAAGTGCCCATCGACCCACGAATGGACTAGCAAATCGTGGTACATGTATACCATGGAATACTATGCAGCTTTAAAGAAAGATGGAGACTTTACCTCTTTCATGTTTACATGAATGGAGCTGGAACATATTCTCCTTAGCAAAGTATCCCAGGAATGGAAGAAAAAGTATCCAAGGTACTCAGCCCTACTATGAAGCTAAACTATAGCTTTCACTTGAAGGCTATAACCCAACTATACCACAAGACTATGGGGAAAGGACCAAGGAAGGGGAAGGGAGGGGGGAGGTTTGGGTGGAGGGAGGGTAATGGGTCGGGCCACATCTATGGTGCAAATTTTTATCTATAATAAAAAAATAAAATTAAAAAAAAAAAACTTGATGAATTTCTAAAGCATTATGCTAAGTGAAAAAAGCCAGACTCAAAAGATTCCCTATTGTATGATTCCATTTTATACGAGAATTCTAAAAAAAGGCACAAATATGGTGACAGAAACCAGAGCAATGTTCTCCAGGGGCTGAAGTTGGAGAAGGGGGTAGGCTGCACTCGGGTCCAAGGAAGTTTGGGGGTAATGGAAATGTTCTATATCACATTATGATGGCGATTACCTGACTGGATACACTGGCATGACTCATCAAATTGTATGCTTATAATTGGTGAATTTTATTGTGTATAAATTATACCTCAATAATGCAGATTTTAAAAAGTAGTACTGTCTTCCAAGTTACCTGCACCCTTCGTATTCCACATGAGGAATGAAGCAGGATCATTTCCCAGGAATGATGCGGGAAGGGGACGGGCCGTGAGGAGAGAGGCTAAGCTAATCACGTAAGCATCGTGGAAACCGGCAGAGCCAGCCTGGGCAGGAGCAGAGTGGGTTTCCCCATTTGAGGATCTGATTACGGACAAGTCAAACCAAGTCACCTCGATTGGATGACTGTTTTCTAGCAAGTGTAGAGCAGGTTTTACCTCGTGTTTTAGTTATCTGTTGCTGTGTAACAATTACTGTAAGCTTAGCTCTCTGAACCACATATATTTAGTGTTTTTCTTTTGTTTGTTTGTTTGTTTGTTTGTGTTTGTGGCATCATAGTTCATAGCAACCTCAAAGTCTTGGGCTTAAGTGATCCTCTTGGCTTAGCCTCCCAAGTAGCTGGGACTACAGGCACCTGCCATATTGCTCGGCTATTTTTTTTAGAGACAGAGTCTCACTTTGTTGCAGTTTGGCTGGGGCAGGGTTTGATCCTGCCACCCTTGGTATGTGGGGCCAGCGCCCTACTCACTGAGCCACAGGCACTGCCCTCGCTTGGCTATTTTTAGAGATGAGGTCTTGCTCTTGCTCAAGCTGGTCTGAAACTCCTGAACTCAGGCAATCCACCCACCTCGGCCTCCCAGAGTGCTAGGATTACAGGCATGAGCCAACGCCCCTGGCCCCCATATCTGTTACTTGAGAGTTTCTGTGGACCAGGAGTCCTGGTGTGGCCTAGCTGGGTCTTCTGCTCAATGTTGCCCAAGGCAACCATCAAGCTCCACTGGGGAAAATCTACTTTCAGGCTCATTCAGACGTTGGTAGAATTTGTTTCCTTCTGTAGTACCACTGGGCCCTGGCTTTGGGATTTGAACATTTATTGGCTGTCACCCACATTGGCACCCTAGAGGCCACCTACGTTCCTGGACATGTGAGTTCCTCCAACATGGCTGCTCATGTCATCAAGCCAGCAGGGGAGTCTCTCCCTGCAGCCGGCTAACAGTCACATATAAAGTGAGGTAGTCCCAGGAGCAGCATCCCATCACTATAGCTGAATCATGGCTGACATCCTCATGTTACCATGTTCTATTGGTTAGAAACAAGTCATAGTTTCTGCCCACACTCAAGGGGAGGGGATTGTACAAGGCATAGACACCACGGGGCAGGGGGGATGGGGGACACGCTAGTCTATCCTCACACCTGGTGATAGAGTAAGGAGTAAGTAAGTGTTTACAAGGGATGAAGACACCGATGAGAGTCCAGAGGCCCCTGGCTAGGATAGGAGGAAAGCAGAGCCAGGAATGGCTGGCAAGGGATGGGATGGGATCAGAGGTTGGGGAATTTTGCTGCGGGAAAGGAGGGAGGTGGTAGCTGGAGGTGTGAAATTTGAAATCAGGATTTCTGAAAGAAATGGTTTGGGGGGGGAGTAGCTGAGAGGTGTGAGGTCACTGGCATCAGGGGGCTAGTTGCTCTCCGCCACTCTTTACCATCCCCTCTTCCCAGGGAATGCAGACCCCGGGTCTCCTCTGCTCTGGACCCTCCAGTGCCTTCCTGCCTCACTCCCAGAAAGTCTAAACGCACACCCATGACCTGCTCCCGCTCAGAATTTATCTCCTGCTCCTCTTCACAGCTGTCTACACTGCAGATACACTGGCCTCCAAGGCTGGCACCTGCTGCCACCTGCCTGGTCTCCCTCCTCTCAGATAGCCCTCTTCCCTATAGCTTCTGTCCACAAGGCTCCCTTCACCTTTTTGGTCTATCTTATATAAAATATCCTCTCTCCCATCACTCTCTGTCCCCTTATCTACTTTCACCGTCAGATGCTCCACATATGTATTTGTCTAGGGTTTATCATCTGTCTCCCCCAACAAGCATGTCAGCTCCATGAATCTGAGGTTCTGTTTTATTCACTGCTGTATCTAGCACCCTGGCTCTGAGCCAGTGCTCCACAAATACTGTTGAATGAAGGCAGGCAGAGCTGGTCTCTGTGTCCTGAACAGTTGGTAAATTGACACTGATGGGTCTGAGGCCAAAGCCTGGTGATATAATCTCAGTACCTTCCCTCCATTGTCTGGAAGAGACAGACACAGACGATACGGCATTTAGTAGGCTGTAGAACTTGGCAGCTAGAAGCTCTGCCACTTAATAGCTGTGTTACTCTGGACAAGTTACTTAATCTCTCTGAGCCTCTGTCTTCTCATCTGCAAAGTGGAGACAAGAATAGAAATGAGACCTGAGTCATGGAGTTGTGCACGTAGGCCTAGATCCTGCGTGTGAAGCACTTGGCACAGTGCTGCATTTGGTAAGTGCCCAGCGACTGCCAGGTGACATCATATTACTTCTCTGTGGTTGTTTATGATTGAACTGTGCACTATGGTCCAAATAAGCTTTATCATTAGTAAATTTTTTCAGATCTAGGGCAGATCATTTTACTTGAAATGAGATTCAGTTTCCTTAGCTGCGTAATAGAGATACTCATTCCTGCCCTGGCTCCCTTAACAGAATTGTCAAAAGGTGTAAGTGAGGTAACACATGTGAAGGCACTTTGAAATGTTATGTTGCTCTGTGATAAAAGGCATTAGTACTTTTTGTTCTTGTTGGCTGGTCCCTTTTAGGGTTATAGACAATGGGTGATTCTTTTGTTTTCAGAGGCTCCAACAGAATATTTGGGGCACCTGACATGAGGTGTTGTCAAACTGGACTTCGTGAAGCAGAAAGCGGTGCAGTCCAGATTTTGCCCATAGGCCTGAGCTCAGCCTGAGCTTGAAATGGCCCTTGGGATCATGGGAACATAGGCTGGCCAGCCAGCTTTCTGAGATTCACAACCTGGACAACAGTCTTATTCCTTTTCACTCCTCTATGGAGCAAAAAGAAAGAGTGCACAGATCCTGAGATCTGTCTTTGGACATCCAACACCTGCTCTGTTTCCACCTGCCACTATCAAGTAATTAGCGAGGGAGTATCTCAGCAGCCCTCTAGGGGAGAGATTCAGTTTTCACAAACAAAACCCACCATTCTGTGAGGTCATGGCTTCTCACCCGAGCTCCATGTCTGGTTGTGTCTTGGGCAATGTGGAAGAGAAGAAAGCAGTGACAGCCATCTGGGTTGGGGAAGGCGTGTGCCTCAGCCAGCACCTCTTCCCCAGGAGTGTAGGAGCCAGAACGGTGATGGTAGCCCCTCAGCCTGCCACATAGTGCACAGTCCTTCCTGGTGACAAGGACCTTCTGGCAGCTTGGGGCCCACTGGTCATCCCAAAGCAATGAACACTCTAGCCTTATACTGTGTTTCCTGGGAGGTGGGGAGGTTCTCTAGGGACAGTGGGCCCAACACAGACACTGCTTTACTGGGAGGTATCTGACCTTCCCTGTAGGATTTCTGAGAAGGGTAGGTGGTGCCCTGGAACCTGGTTCCTCAAACTCAAAGTCATTTGCCCTTCAGATCACACATAGCCACACACACACACACACACACACACACACACACACACACGCCAGCCAGCAGCTTCCAATGACCCTGATCACCCATTCCTTTTTCCCTCATAGGCTGGGAGGTCAGGAGGCAATGATAGAGACTATCTGCTGATATCCATTCCCACTTATCTCAGAGAACAGGCTAACATTCATTTCCCAGCCTATTTTGCAGTTCGATGTGGCCAATTGTCTAGGTTCTCACCAGTGGAATGTGGACAGAGGCAAATGTGGTACTTTCGGGACTGTGCATGCCTCCCCCAGGCTCTCCTCCCTTTCCTGCTGCCTTGAACTTGGAGAGACCTCACTTCAGTCATGCAGGCACAACAGTGGGAATGGTGGGAAATCCCATTGGAAGGAATCCAGGATGTGTCTGCACCGAGCTTCTTGCTAACCTGGAATATTTACCAGGCAGTTACATGAGAGACAAACTTCTATCTTCTGAATCCACTGAATTGTTGCTGGGCCTCTTTGTTACAGCAGCCCAGTCTTACTTTTGCTCAGCACAGGGGAGAAGAATGTGGCAGAGAGGAAGGCGCCCAGCCCACCTTGCCTGTATGGTCTGCCAACGAACATCACTGGGATTGTATTCCAAGGGGGAAGTCCAGGAAGGAAGCAGTGCACAGAATTGGTTAAGACAGACTCAGACTGGCCTAGGTTTTTCATTTTGGCTAGAACATCTGTTAATGTTGTGTATTTTGGGCACTTTCACTGACAGAGTCTCAATTTCCTTTTCTGTAAAATGGGATAATAACAGTAGCTACACATAGGGCTATATGAGATAATATTGATGAAGAGCTCAAGAATGTCTCTTATTATTAAAGGAACCCAGCTGGTATTTACAGCTAATTTTTCCTACCCTCTTTCCCCAAGAAGGAGGGAAGTAAACTAACGTCTTGAGTTTTTCACAAAGCCGTAAATAGTCAATGTCTCTTAAATTACAAATTCCTAAGGCCTTCAGCACACCTAATATTTCTTGGTCATGGCCAGGGGACAGAGATGCCCTTGTGAAAGTTAATTTTCTGCTTTGCTCCTCAGAAAGCAAGCTCATCTGTAAAAGGGGGACATTCCAACAAAATGGGTATGGTCTGGTGCACAGTTATCACTCAATTAACAGTAGCCAACACTGTATCATCTCTACTTTACAAATGAGAAAGTTGATATTAAGGAGGTTAAGTAATTTGTCCAACACCATGACTCATTAATAAGGACCAGTCAGGGAGTCTGGGTCTAGTGTCCAAGCTAGCCTAGCTTTCAGCCTGTCACTGAAGGCCTGTGATCAACTCAGAGCCAACTTCTCCAGCTCCCCTTGATGAGGCCCCCAGGTCTTTGTACCCATGGGTCCCTTGTGGTTTGAATAGCTCTCTTCTTCCTCCACCTAGAAGGCTTCCTCATAGAGCCCCCCATGACCACCCAAGGCAGGGACACATTGCCCACTCTGTGCCTCTCAGCCTTCTCTATAGATCTCCCCACTCTCACCACATTGAGACACTCAGAGTGACAGCATCCTTGTCACCTCTGGCTCTGCTATGCCTGTCTGGCACAGAGCACACCTCAGTGAGTGTTTGTTGGATTTGCTGGGAGCTGGAGCCACCAGAGAGCCAAGCCAAGAGTGGAGAACAATGCCTGCTGCCAGGTACAGCCTGCCTGCTCTCAGCTGTCAGTGCACTCCACAGTGAGCACTCTCAAACCTGCCTTTGGCCAGGGCCTCCTTACCACTTGCTGGGACTTCCAGTCCCTTGGCTCCAGCTCTTCCTTTGTTCTCCTGGCTCTCTCCAAAGTCAGCCAGCAGGAGATTCATCCCTAGGGAGCCTGGGACCATCCACAGCATGAGTCTAGATTTCTCACCACCTCAGTTCATTTATTCAAAGGGTATTTATCGAACACCAATTACGAGGCAGGCTCCATACTTAGTGCTAGGTACAGAGTGGAGAGCAAACATGGCAGGTCTCTATTGGGAGGACAGTCAACCAACAAGGAAACACACAAATGGATAGGCAGTGGCAAGCCCCATGAAGGGAAGGAAAGGGAGCCTGGATATAGACAAACTATTTGAGGACGGTAGTCAGGGAGTCCTATCCAAGGAGGCAACATTAAGCCAAGGCCTGAGTGTCTGAAGAACTCAGCTATGCAAAGGGTAGGGGAAGAGCATTCTGGGCAATGGGAACAGCATTCTGGGCAATGGGAATAGCATATGCAAAGTCCTGGAGGTGGGAGTGAGGTTGGAATGTTGAGGAAGAGAGGTCAGACTGTGGTAGAAGGATGGGGAGCGAGTTTGGAGACTGGACAAGAAATGAGGCTGGAAGTGGCATTGTGACCAAAAGAGGAAGAACTTGGATTTTAAGTTTAGAATAACAAGGTTAATGGAGTGAGGATTTTAAACCAGAGTTAGTATGATCTGATCTGCAGGTTTCAAGGTCTCTTTGGTGCTGCTGAGAACCTATTGACAAAGCAAGAGAGAACCTCTGGAGGGCAGGGCAGAGATCTGGGGTAAAGGATGTGGCCAGACCAGGGTGGCTGTGGGTTCAGACAGAGGGGATGGGCTCCAGAGATATTTAAGAAATAGAATCTATCAGTGGTTTCCAGAAGAACTAAAAAGTCTTTATTGGATTATCTGCAACAACCCCTGCAATGGGGTGGGAGTCAAGCGTACCAGGAAAGCATGGGGAAAGAAACAGGAGACGCAAGTCCTCAGCCACAGAAACAAATTGGGGGTGGCGGGTTCAAACCCAGCCTTGGCCAGAAACTGCAAAAACAAAACAAAACAAAAACAAACAAAAAAAAATACACAGTTACCTTTCCCCCCACAATCTCTTGGGGACAATGAACCCAAGATCAATTAAGAGCTGGGCCCTTCCCACTTCATTTCAATGATGCTGTCAGATTGTTTTGGAGTTAAGTAGTTGCAACATGGAACTGTGCTCCCCGCAATCGCTCTGTAAGCAAACTCGGATGCTCGGGTAGGAAGGTGCCAAATTGCAGGACTGCAGCACTGATCTGCTACCCCAGGAGCAGTGGGAGAGGGGAGCAATTCTTCTTCTTGTCTTGAGTGGATCCTTCATGAGAAAGGTGAGGCTAGTCTTTGCCTCTGTCACCTCCTCTGTCCCCCCGTCCCCACTCCTGGGTGCCAGTGTGACTATCCTGTTCTTCCTCTCCCTCAGGAGCACTCTGGCCACTGACTGACCCGTCTCTGAAATGACGTCATCTCTCCTCCATGCCACAGATCTCGGAAGGGTCCAGGAGGACAGCAATCTGATTGCCCTGGCCCACACTGAAAATGGAGGAAGTACTCACCTCTCCATCCCTCCTTGAGGAGTTTCCTTTTCAAAAGAGCTTTCTGGGTCACCCAAATGATCTCTGCCCTCTTAATCGCTTCTCTGAAAGGGCCCTTTTCTCCCAGGGTTTCTGCAAACTCTACTTTTGAGCCCACGAAGTGCTCTCTGGGGAGGGTGGTTCCATCAAAGGGAGGTGGTGAGAGAATCTTCCCAGGGCTGCCACCCCAAGTATTTAATAACCAGTGCGAACGAGCACCAGTGACTTGCCAGCTCCAGGAGCCCCTAGCCTTGACTCTCTTAGGCATCAACAAGATGGTGGGGTCTCAAGGGAATGCCAGATGGTGGTGAGGCACTTGGATTCCCACAGGTGAAGCAGATATTTACCAATGAACAAAAAAGTGTTTCCGCATTTTATCACTTAGTGTGACAACACTGGTCCCACTGATGTCAGCCTAGTCTTTGCTGTTCTGCTGGGAATGGTCGCTGGGCCATTTGTTCCTCTGTTGGAGGAAAGTGGCCTGGGGTGCAGCTAGGGAATGAAATGGCCTCCGAGCAGCACCAGCCACATGGAATCCTGGTGAACAGGATCTCAGGCCCTGAACCCACTGTGTGACCTTGAAGGGCTGAGCCACCTCGAGTTGTCCTTCTTCTTGCCCCTCTGCGCAGCTATTTCTGTCCAGCCTGCCAGCCCCTGGCTGTTCCAGCAGTCTGGGCTCTGTGAGCTGGATGCAAACCAGGCAGCACAGACGTCTGGTGCTGAATCCCAAGAGGATTTCTCTCTGGGCACCACTGCATGAGCTATGGTCTCTCCAAACTGTGCACCCAGAGGTGGAGTGCAGTGACGACGAGGGGCAGGGGCTGGGTGCTCCATCGCTCAACCTGGCTGGGATTTGTGAGAGCTGTCTGAGGCCTGGTGGGGAGAACACTCTGTCACAGAGCTTTGCTGCTGCCTAGAAGTCTCCCAGCCAGGCTTGTGAGGCTAACTGTCCACCAGAACATGCCAGTCAGCTCGTGGTGGTCGGGGAGTCTGCAGCTGAGAAGAGTGGGAGCAGGCCCCACTGTGGTGAGGAAGGAGTCTGTCCTGTGGCGCAGTGTGAGTGGTGGGCCAAAGACCAGTGGGCAGGGCAGACAGGATTCCCCAGGAGACCTCTTTGTGGCCCCTGCTCAATTACTATTTCTAGGAAGTGAGGCAGACACTGTTTCAGCTCCTCAGTCTGGGTAGGCGGCAGCCAATCTGTCATTGCTCCCGACTGGGGTCTGACCCCTCCACAGAAATGTTCTGCTTCAGGCCATGGCACCATTCGTTCCTAGACCCAAGATTCATGCTGCTACCCCACATGTACAACTCCAGGACTTGTCCATGCAGGTGAGAGATGGGACCAAGCCTTTGAGATCAAAGCTTGTTCCAGGAGAGCTGGGTGGATAAGCTGGGGTGAACAGTGAGGAGGAGAGAAGGGCTGGAGGAGGAGGAAGGGGCTTCTGATGGTTGGTGAAGGTGCCTTCATCACATATAAGCCAATCCGTGAAGCAAAATAGAAAAAAGGTAGTGCCACTTTCAGAGTTCCTGGAAAAAGAACCTCTTCATTCCTGGGGGTAGGGGTAGGAGCCAGCTCAGAAAGCCCCAATTTCAGTGATTTCGGAGACCCAGGAGTGGTATAGCATGCCCCCTGCTGGCCTACCAGCTGGCCCTGGGGAGGATGGTCTGGGGTTGGGGACAGCCACATAAGCAGCAGGTCCCACAGCACCAGGGGGAGTGGGGGAGGAAGACTGCAGGAGGGAAGTGATGTGGCTGCTCCTGGCAGCCCTGCTGCTGGGGGCCAAGGGCATGGGGGCAGCTGGCCTCTCTGGGGGGCGGGCCCTCCGGGTGGAAGATGCTCCTCGAGCCGGCAGCAAATTCCTCCGGGCTGGCAGGATGGCACCAGCAGCTCTGCGAATGGGAGTGGATCGGAGGGCTGGGACGGGGTAAGCAGGAGAGGATGCGCCGGGAAGGACAGGGCCGGGCACTCTTCCCAGGATGGCAAGCTGGCTGCTTAGGGCTGGCAGCCCCGGGCAGCTATGAAAAAAAGACCAGGGCCAAGCAGGGAAGGCCAGGGGGCTAGTGGGTGTGGGCGAAGGCTCCATCTCAGCTGCATAACTGTTTAGGTGGGAGAGAAGGCGAATCCGGACAGGGTCTGCACGGCTGCTGGGCCCTTCTAGGACCCCCAAGTACCTGATGACCTCAGTGAGGCACTCCCGAAAACCAATGCTCCGGAAGTCAAGTGCCAGGGCTCGGGCATCAAAGAATCCTGCAAAGGGAGACATGATGAGGGCCTGCCATGCACAGGGAGAGGCATGGAGCCCAGGGTCAGACTATCTGACTTTAGGACCTGCTTCTCTCATACACTCCCTGGGTGACCCTGGGAATGTCATCAAGCCTTTCTGATCCCCAAGGTCCCCATCCACAAAGTAGGACTAAAAATCCCTACCTGGGATGGAGGGCAGTGGGCCAAGAGGATCAAACAAGTTCACTAAATTATGAAGTATTATAAAATGTAAAGTATTGTTTCATCACAATTGATGATTAACACAAAGAAGAAACTTTGTGGCCAAAATAACTTCAGTTAAATAGACATTTGCCAGGCATAAAAAGACTGTGCTCATGGAGGTGTAGAAGAACCTGGCCTGCCAACAGTGGTGGGGAGATGGTGGCAGTAGCCATCAGAGATGGGAGGCCCTTGGAGGTGACATAGTGTAGCAGTGAGATGTGAGGACTTTGGAGGTCAGCAGAGCTGGGTTCAAAAACCCTCTACCACTTAACTAGCTGCCTGACCATGGACAAGTCTCTTCATCTCTCTATGCCTCCATTTCCTTACCTGTGAAATGGGGATATGACAATACCTGCTCTATAGAGTTGTGAGGGTGAAATGAAATATAACAGTGGGTAGAGAATGGTCAAAAACGAAAAGTTAGCCATTATTTAAATTACTGGCTTGGTGCCTGTTAGCATCTGAGTTTGTCCCCCAGCTCAAAAGGGATCTGGAAAGCAAGACCCCATTCTGGTCCTCAGCCACTACCATCCGGTCAGTGCTCCTTCTCTTGGAAGGAACAATGAAGTATTCACAAGGAATACCAGGCAGGTATCCACATCCTCACTGCCTCTCCATGTCTGTTCCTCTCTCAACCAACTTCTGGGCAAAGACAGGCAGAACAGCTCCAGCCAGCACTGGCCTCATGACCATGGTGGCAAATATCTGGTCCTTGGTTCATGGCTGAGGCACCCAGAGAGGAGAGCTGGGTGGGAGACTATGTCTGGAGTTAGGCCAACTTTCAGGTGCGACCTGGCTCTGCTGGATACTTAGCTGTGTGAGTTAGAGCAAATTCCTTTACCTTTCTGTGTTTGCTGTTCTTTTCTAACTAAACTTTGCTGAGTTTTTACTAAGCACTTAATTGTATTATCTAAATATTCATAAAACTCTTTCATTATTCCCATATTAGAGATGAGGGAGCTGAGGAATGGAGAGGTTAAATCCTTTGCCCAAGGTCATGAAGCTGGTGAGTAGCAGTGCCAGGATTCAAAGTCAAAGTCTGTACTGTAGACCATAGTTCTGTCTTTTCAAAAATATTTAGGCAGAAAATGGGGGTGGCAACCACCCCATCTTCCATGTTCTTGTGAGAATAAGTGAAAGCACTTTGAAAACTGTAAAATGCTGCCCACATATTAGGCACTATTTTCTTTTAATTAGATAACCATAAATGTAATTTTTTTTTCCTGGAGTCATAGCTCACAACAATCTCAAACTCTTGGGCTCAAGATCCTCCTGCCTCAGCCTACTGAGTAGCTGGGACTACAGGCACATGCCACAATGCCCAGCTAGTTTTTTTCTATTTTTAGTAGAGAAAGGGTCTCACTCTTGCTCAGGCTGGTCTCAAACTTCTCAGTTTAAGCAATCCACCTGCCCCGCCTCCCAGAGTGCTAGGATTACAGGCACGAGCCCTCTCGTCTGGCCATAAATGTAATCTGAATCGCCCTCACTGGTTCATCAGAGAAGGGACTCTCCACAGTTAGCAGTGCATTCCTTTGGTAGTAGTTCCCAAAGGGGCCACCAGCATCAGGGTTGCAGGATGGGCTTGTTAAACTTGCAAACTCCTAAACTTCAATTTAGATCTACTGCCTCAGGACCTCAGGAGGGGGAGTGACCCATGACTGCCTGCATGCAGATGATACTGTTGCACACAGAGGCTTGAGAAGCGTCAGGTTGGGCCACTTAAAATGCAATTGTCCTCTTCTGGAGTATCAAGTTAGGTCTTTGGGACTTAGGTCTTTGTGGCCAAGGTCTATGGAGCTTTCAAAGTTTCCCAATTGTGAAATCACTAAACACACAGAGAAGCTTTGTGTAGACAAAATTTCCATTTGTCTGGAAGTATTTTTAAAACCACAGTTCTATTATTTTACTGCAGTGCCCGAGCTGAGTGACATTTGCATTCAACTACCATCCTGAGACCTGCTGTGAGTGTGACTTATCACCCCAGCACTGCCAAGGACACAGCAACAACCCAGAAGGCTAGACCAGGGGTTGGGGGTACCAGGCCTCTCCCTAGGTTCAGGTGGGATTCAGTGAGAATCAGCTCATTCAGGGGAATTCTCAACAAGGCCAGGAGTAGGACCCGGGGAACGGTCTATTACAGAAGAAAGCCCCTGTGGGGTCTGAGATAGGAAGGAGGTGAGTGGAGGAAAGGGTCGGGACAGATAGAGACAGTGAAAGTGGAAAGGAAGATGCTGGAAGAAGAAGAGAAGAGCTTTATAAATGAGCCAGCTGGGTCTGCATTAGCCCCTGCAGAGACTGAGCCCTGTGAGGGCAAACACAGTGCTTACTCTGCTCACCAGTGTATCCTCAGGGTCCAGCCTCAAAATATTTGTTGTATAAAAGACTCCTGAGAGAGAACATCAGTACCTGTCCCACCCGTGGCATGGAGCATTTTTAAGTGATCCACTGTCATCTGTAACACCTCCGCTTTCTCCAGCTTGGACGAGCCCTGTGGGTACAGAAGACAGAGTTGAGGCCTATTGCTGGTCCTTCTTGATTTTCTAACCTTCCTCCTACTCCTTCATTGCCCGCAATTGGGCTTCTGCTCTGGCCAATGTCTCCAAATGTAGAACATTCTCTTCCATTCTCCTCTCTCGGTCCACCTGTCCACTGTATTGCTGCCGACGATGCTTCCTGAAACCTCTCCTCCTTTAATTTCCATGACACACTTTTTCTGGGACCTTCTTCCACCTTGCCTCTTGCTTTCTGGTCCCTGGAGTTATTGGTGTCCCCAGTGAGTGCTGGCTCATTTCTCTTCTCATTTTGCTGCTCTCCCTAGAGGGCCTTGTCTACATCCAAAGCTGTCACCATCACCGAATGCCACTCAATCTACCTCTTCCACCAACTCCCCTGAGAATCCAACTTCAGACTCAGCTAGCCAAGATCTAGCTCACTCAGCATTTCATCCCTAAGGCAATTGCTCTTCCTCTATTCTCTCTCTTAGGAAATGTTTCCCAAGCCTCCAGGATCACCTGCTCTTCCAGGTGAAACCTGGGGGTCAAGCTCCTCACAGGAGACCCTCGAGGGAAGATCCAGGTCTAGTTCATGGCTGGTCCTGTGAAGGTTTGAGTGAACATCTGTCTGTGGAATGACTGACTTGTTCTCACTGGCACAAGGAAAGGCAGGTGCCCTGTGTCCTGTGCCTTGACTCGTAGGGTGAGTATCTTAGAGGCTATGTCTCTTTCAACTGTCTGATTCCTAACTGTGGTCCCCTCACCTCAACATGTTCAGTGACAGAGTGCTCACTTCCTGAGTAGCCTGTTCCATTTTCAAATAGCTCTGGAAACGTCCATAGTGCAGAGGGATAGGAGGCATTAGAATCACACAGTCCTGTGCTCCAATTCCTTACCTGTGCAATGGGCATAATAATCCCTCCCCAAAAAGATCCAGGAGTTGATTCAGTGGAATGTTGGGACATAAAGCCAGAACACCTGACATACTTCAAGTATACATTTCCATTCCCTTTGTGCCCTGGTCAGTGACGGTAAGTGATCAGCACCTCAGACAGCCACCGCCCATCAGTAAGAGATGCCAGGAGAAACAAGCCTTCCTGCCACCCACACAGTCTTTCCTCCAGCACAATCAGCAACGTCACATACCTGTTTCTCAAAGGCAGTGGGGACCAAGCGCCGCAATTCAGAAAGGCTGCTGTTGATACGGTCTCGGCGCCGTTTCTCTATGATCTAAAACACAATGACAAGAAGCTCCACGCAGGCACCTCATCATGGTTTCCAATATGCCTGTGTGGACACTGATTTATATTTCCCCTCTCAATATTTTTGTGAGGGACATAAATCTATCTTACTTTATAGAGGAGAAAACCACGGCTCAGAGAAGGGCAGAGATTTGCTGAAGCCAAGGTCACACAGCAAGGGAGTGCAGACCCGGGAGTAGAACACAACTCTCTTGCCCACAGGAATGACACTCAAAATGCAAAACCATGGTACAGCAAGGTACAGCCAATCAGAACAGGGACACCAGCCACAGTGCCTAGAAGGCCCTGCAGGGCCCTGCTGGGCCAGGGTTGCCCCAACAGTTGACAGGTGAGAAGGCCGGAGGAGTCCCCATATTGCTCTCTCCAGCTGCAGAGCCTTGGTTTCCTGCTTTCTCAGTCTGCCCTCACAATACAGGTGGCAGAGTATCAGGAACAGGGCAGAAGTCACGACCCCATTTTATGGATAAAGAAAACAAGGGCTGGAAGGAAGCGGGTTGTCTAGTGAATGAGAGCAGCTGGTCTCTGCCAGACCCATGTGTCTGTCCCCAGTGTGGAAGCACAGCAGCATCCTGGGGGGTAAATGGAGCTGGAGAAGATGGACAGCAGCCTCTCCCTCACTGGAGTCACAGAGGAGACAGAAGATGGGGTGGAGGGGGAGACCGGAACAAACAATAGTAATGGCCGATTGCATGCCAGCTCTTATTCAGAGGTTACACTAATTCACTTAATCTTCAAAACAGCCTTTTAAGGGAGGCACTGTTATTATTCCAGTTACACAGAGGAGGAAATGAGGCCCAGAGAGGTTAAATGGCTTGCCCAAAGTCACCCTGGTAGCTACTGGCGGAGTCAGGATTTGAACCCAGACAGCTCCTCGGGGTGAAGTTTCTGACCATGGTTCTCCGGCCCAGGACGATCCAGGGCAACCGTTTGTCTGGCAGCTCAAAGGCTGAGGTGGGCACTCACCCCTCTGCGTTTCTTCCTGGCTTGCATCTGCGAAGGGTTGGGGGTGGACAGTGGCCTGGCCATCTGGCTGGAGAGGAAGAGAAAGGCTGGTTTTTCAGAGCCCGGGGACCATCTCCCTGGCCTGGGCTGACCTCAGAGGCTGGGAAGAGCCACAGAGAGGGTGTGGGAGGGGGCGCCCACTCTCCCGGGGTCCGGGGGGCTCATTTCTCTCCCGCCCAGACCCTCCCAAGCCCAGGCGTCTGGGTTCTTGGCTCCGACGGGCTCAGCCTCACCCCTCGCCCCTCGCGGCGGCCGTCGGGGAACCGGGAACCTTGGCGCGGCCGCTCTGGCTCCTGCAACCCGATCCCGGGGGCGGGGCGGGCGAGGACACGGGCCGGCGGCGGTGGGGCCGGGCCGGGCGGGTTGGGTTTCAGAGCGAGCCGCTGGGAACAAGCGTGGAAAGAGCAGATGCTGCCGCTTCCCACGGGCCGGGTGCGCCGGCCGCCCGCCCTCGGCCGGCCTGCAGCTGCTGCCTCCTCCCACGCGGCGCGGCCCGGGGCGAGGGGGAGGCGGCATCTGGGTCACAGGCCCCTTGCAGATGCTCGGGGACACTGCCCTGGCCTCCCAGAAGGCCTCGTCCCCCCAAACCTCGGCCTCCCCTCCCATCCTGGGCCTTCCTTCTGCAGCCACTGCCGAAAGATGGATGTTTACTCGAGCTCCAGGAGCTCCCATTACAGAGAAGAGGCTCAGCCCCAGGGCTTTTCCTGTCCAGACTTTGACAAAAATAATCTCTAGCCTAACTGCCAACCCTCCTAAGGCTTTTTGCCCAGAAGTTCTCTTAGATGGCCGAGGATTTGCTGAGACCCGCTGAGGTGTCATTCCCTTGGCCAGCACATTGGACTGACCTGTTTGGGTCCAGGGTGAATGCTGGGTCCCCTCCGCCGGTCCCAGCCCTCCGGGCACTCAGTTCAACCCACACACATCTGAAAAGGAACCCGTGAGCTAGGCTCACCCCACACGACCCCTCCCATCGTTCCCTCATTCCAGGGAAGACACCCCATCTTCCAGGCCTGCAAAGTGGAAATCTGATGCCCTCTTCAATTCCTCCTCCTCACCTCACCTCATCAAAACCTGCCAAATTCCATGTGTTCTTTACATCTCCACCACAGGTCAGTGGTGAGCCATTGTCCCTTTTCACCTGGATGTCTGTAAGAATCTCTTGTCAGGTCCCTTTGCAACCTCTTTACCCCTTACTAACCTGTTGCCACATTGCAGGCAGAATGGTCATTTAAACGCAAATTTCATCTTGTAAAACTCCTCAGTGGCTCCCTAATACTTTTAGGATCAAGGCCACCATCCTTCAAGTGCTCAGTTGGCCTGTGTCACCTCTAGACTCAACTCTCTTGTTCTGTATACTCCAGCCTCTGAATGCACTAACTCCTTCCCACTGTTGCTTACACTGTCCCCTAGCCTAAAATTCCTGGTCCACCCCATCTCCCTACCCCAGGCCCCAGTCCCTTTGCCCAGTAACTCCTAGCATCCTCCAGATCTCAACTCAAAGGAGCTTATTCTGACATCCCTCCTCCCTTTGCTTGAGACTTGCCCAGCATTCTGCATTCACAGTATTTATGCCAGTTTATTGTGGGTTTTTTTGTTTGTTTGTTTTGTTGTTGTTTTTTTGAGACAGAGTCTTACTATGTAAGACTCGGTAGAGTGCTGTGGCATCATAGCTCATAGCAACCTCAAACTTGTGGGCTCAAGCTATTTTCTTGCCTCAGCCTCCCAAGTAGCTGAGACTACAGGTGCCTGCCACAACACCCGGCTATTTTTTGTTTTTAGCAGGCCCAGGCTGGGTTGGAACCCATCAGCTCTGGGGCATGCGGCCGACGCCCTAACCACTGAGGTATGGGTGCCAAGCCCTATGCCAGTTTGCTGTTTTACAGTTATATGGTTATTTGACTGATATCTATCTCCAACAAATCCATAAGGTCCATGAAGCCATGAACCACATCTGTCTCATGCACTACAGTAACCCCAGTACTCAGCAAGTGCTTAGAAGGTGGCAGAACTCCTGACAGAGCTCCCTCCTCCTGCCCTTATCTTTGGCATTATTAGGGAACAGAGAGGTAAGCACCATAAAATCTCCATCATAGGCCTTTGTGGAATGGGGGTATATGTAGCTTACTATAAGGGTCCCAACCCATAGGACTACTCTTGGCATTTGAGGTTGGATCATTTTTATCAACTGCTCAAGAGAGAAGTTTGCAAAATAGACCAGATAGCGTTTTTCAAATCCTACTGCACTATCCCTGGCTTTGTCCAGCCACATCTGGAAAAGGCTATCTCTTACCCAAATATCTGGATAACCAGAACTAATAAAGAGGCCTGTAACAGCTTCAGGGAGGAAGGGACCAGCAAGGTAGGTCCAGGGCTCAGATGGCCAGATCCCGAGATCTGTAGGGCAGCTTGTTTACAAAGCTTCCCTGGTTCACTGGGGACAAGCCCCAAGAGCCAAGGTACACTAAGAAACCCGGCCTTTGTTCCCCCCAGTTGGATAAAACAACTCTTGGGGTATTGGGTTAGCCTTGCACACGTCACTGCCTCTCGGCCTGATCCCTCCTCTGGGACCATTTGTTGAAGGCTGACGCACCTATTTCAGGGTAAGGCAGCTCTGTCCTCCCTTTTTTCAGTCTTAGGTCAATTTCTCTCTGCTATATTATCCCTCCTCCCCTATATCTCACAGGCAAACTTCGCTTTGCAGTTTTCTTGGCACCATTGTGTGTATTTCCCTCCTCTGAGCCTTACAAAAGTCCCATTTTACAGATGAGGATGCTGAGCCTCAGGGAGCTAAAGCAGATTGCTCAGCCCACACAGCTGCTCAGGAGCAAAGCCAGCAGGGAATCCATGTCTTCTAGCTCCACATTCAGCATTGTTTCCCTTATAATTCCTACTTCCTGTCTGTCTGAATAGCCCTCCAGTCCCCTTATCCTTAAAGCTCCCAAGAGCCCAGTCAGAGTTCACTTCTAGCCTGTGATCTGGCCCTGACAGTGGGAGGTATGGGAGCTTCTCACCTGAGAGTCTAACTCTAAGGCAGATTTTCATGGACCCAGAGAAGATATGTTGGCCATCAACATCAAAATCTGCTCCATGGGTCTTTAGTGGCTCCTAGCCAGAATAACAAGGTTGTCAGGGTGGGGGGCTTTCGAGGTGTTCCTGACCACCCTCAGTGCTGACTCCCCCTGGCAACTCCCTCGTGGAACCCTCGCAATTGACCTCACTCATTTTGCATCAACCAAAGTCAGAATCACAATGTCCCAAATGACGATGGGATCTCGGAGAGTACTGAGCACATTTGTAGAAGGAGGAAACTCAGAGAGGGGAAGGGAATCTTCCGCAGACCACACAGCAAATTAGAGGAAAATCCACAGCTAGAGCCAGGCCTACTGGCTCTTAAACCCAGTGCTCTGGCTACTGCACATCACACATTCATCATCCCATCATGTACATTTCAGAGCCAGTACTTTTTGTTCTAGAAAGCACTTCCACATCCATTTGTCTCATTTATTGCACAACAGCCCTGTGAGTTAAGTATTATTTGGGTCATTTCACATTTAGGAAAAATAATCCTTACTTAGTTAGGTGGGATGACAGAGACACAGAGTTAAGAATCATGCCAGTAAGTCCACTCTTCAGATTTCCAGTCCCTTGATTAGAACATGCTGTCTTATGAATATGGTGCCCTCAAATGAATGAAAACTCCTTTAACGATACCATTTATTGGAAATTACCTTGTGTCCAAACAGGGGACTACGTGCTTTATGTGCATTACTTTATCAAAGCCTCATTCTGTAAGGCAGGTATTAGCATTTTTATTTTGAAAGAGAGAAAGCTGAGGCTCAGAAAGGGGTAAAGTCACCCCCCTAAGTTAACGGTGGTGAAATTCAAACTCAGGTTTATCAGACTTCAAAGGCTACCATGTAGCCACACTGACCAGGCCACAGTATTGTGAAGGACAGAAGCCTGCTCTGATCAGCTTAGCTCTCTGGCATTAAATCATGTAGAAATGATCCATAGACCCTGATCTAGTGTATGACATGTGACAGGTGCTCCTTAAATATTTACAGTGGGGCGGTGGGGAGGCTGTATTCTCAGGGACCAGTTCAGATGGGAGCTCTGTTTAGATGTGGCAGTAAACTCCCAGATGCCCAGTGACAGTCAAACGCACCCTCCTCTTCGGTCTCTGTGTGTGGGAGGGGATTTGTGCCCTGCCTCTGACCTTAGGAGACTGGCTGCCTTGGTCCTGTGGCCTTGTCACTGTTTGTCTGGTTTTCTTTGTACATGAAGCTCTTCTTCCCTGAGAGTTCCCTGAGGGCAGAGACTGAGCAGGATACATCTGGGCCCCCTACACAGGCCCAGGGTCTGGGCCACAGCAGGCATCGTTCAGCGCTCCCTGAATTGAAGCATTGATGTCTGCTGGGGGGAGGGCCCTTTGGTGAATGCTACAAAGAAGCATCTATAAGTCAGCCTCTGCCAGATGTCCAACTGCTTTCTCTCCTCAGAGGGGGCTGCTCCTCTAAGAACAGTCTCTGAAAATGGGCTCTGTACATAAATGCTGTATTTATAGGGAAAAACTGCCCATTGACCCTTTCTGCCTCCATCTGAGCAGGTGCCCAGATGCTACCACCTTTAAGAAGCTCTCCATGCCATCTTTGGTGGTGAGTGACCTTTCTCCATTTAGATGCTCTCACACCTGCGGTCTGTCTGTCTTTCCATATTGTCCATGGTCTTTGTATAACCTGGCAGGCCATTGACCAGGCCACAATACTGTGAAGGATGGAAACCTGCCCTGATCAGTTTAGCTCTCTGGCATTAATTTTATGTCCCTGATCAATGAGGATTCAATGGCACTGAATTTGAGACCCCTCTCCACCACCATTACATGGTGCTGAGTTCTTCCCTTGCCTCTAGCAGGCACAGGCTCAAAGAATTACTTCTCCAAACAGTGTTTTCTGCTAAACAATTAAGAAAGGCTAATATGTTGCCCAGAAAATTGCATTATATACCTCAAAACCTGTTATACAGAGTGCAAGAGGGATATCTGTTGCCCTCTGACTATTACTAGCTGTAAATATTTGGTATTTGGTGGTATTTTACGGGGATTTGTGATTGAGACAGGATCCCTGGTCTCAGAAAACTGAAAAGCATTGAAATTATGAAATGCCCTCACAAACATCCCAAAGAAGTAACTGAATTCCCCTTTAATTCTATTCTAGAGAGTCAGGCTTGGACAAGCCAAGAGAGATTAAGTTGCCCTCTTCCACTCTTGTCCTCCTTCATTTTACTGATGAGGAAACCTATGGCCCCCAGCCACATGGTGAGTTGATTGGAGATTTGGGGCTGGGACTCCCAGTGAGACCCTGCAGCTCTTCCAGGGTGCTGTGTATGACCTCGTGTGTGCCCAACACTAAGCAACATACATACATTATCTCATCAGATTTTCCCAATACTCCTGTGAAATTGATTCTATCATTTATGCCCATTCTACAGATGAAAAAAAACACCCTGAAGCTTAGAGAGTTCACGGAACTGGGAGATAGCAGAACTATGTAAGTGCAGTTTGTTGTACAGTTTGAAACAGGTCAGAATATCTACCAAGAACTAAAAGACACTGGCAGCAGGGAGAGCGCAGGGGCTGGAGTCCGGGTCCCTGCAAGTCGCCTATTATTTTCTGCAGTACCAAAACCCTAGTTCCAAAGTCCAATTTGCTTAAAGGAGGAGAGATTTTCTTCCCTTTGAAACTTTTTTGTGGGCTATACGAAAAGTGTACCCAAACTAGGGTGAAATGGGGAAGTCTGGTTATTCTGCATGGTCGGCAGATTCCGGACAGAGGGTGTGGCACCAACAGTCTGTGAGGGTTTCCTTTTCAGGGAAAACTCCTCACTAGTATCCTGCCCCCAGGGAACTTCAACAGAAGGACTTCCATCAGCTCCTCGAAGTGAACTCTACCCACCTCAGCATCCCAAATCTTCAGAGGCTGAGAGCGCTCAGGATCCCGGCACTTGCTCGTGTAACGGCACCCCCTGCACAGGCCACGCTGCGGCCACCGCGCACACCTGCCGACCAGTCCGCGCGCTCGGCGAGCCAGTCGGAGCTCTGCCCATCCCGCTCGCCCTCGCTCAGTGCCCGCATGCCGCCCTTACCTCAGCTCGCCCTCGCGGCCCACGTCGATGGGTCCGTCGGACTCGCCGTCGGAGCTGCTCGGCTCCCTGGGCCGCTTCATGGTGGCGTCCGACTGTCCGGGTCTCAGCCCCACTGCCCAGGCTCCGAGTAGCCAAATCGGGCCCCGCCCCGGCATGCCCGGCCCCGCCCCGGGTGCGCCGCCACCGCCCTTTCCCAGGGCCCTTTCCTGCGCCGCAGCCCCGGGCGCCCCGGCGCCCCCTCGCCCCCGCGGTGACGCGCTGCCGAGCCGTGGGAAGGCCCTGGGCGGTCACCGCCCCCATGGACGGCTGGGAGGTCCGGCTCGCTATGCCGTCTAAGGCCTCCACGCTCTGGGTGGCCTTGGGTAGGTGCCCTGGGAGGCCCCGCTGGGAATCTGGGGGTCCCCGTCTGTCCTGGTTTGCTGTGGGCGCCGGTGGCCAGTGAAGGCGCCGCTCTCATGCCCCAGCTTCTGCAAGGGTCCAGCCTGCGCGCATTCCTGCCTCCTGGAGTTCTGAGGGCGTCAAATACATCAGGCTTGTCCAGGTTGGTGGGGTGGCTGTGGCCTGAATTCCCCAGCTGCTCCTCCGACAAGGGCCCAAAGGGGTGGGGCACTCACACCTGTGAAAGAGGTGGTGGTCACCCGCAATGGGATGCGTGATGTTGTGCCGCAGGACCTGAGAAGCTGGGGCCCTGGCCAAAGTCTCTGAGGGACTTGGTGATGGAAATCAGTTGGTGATGGAAATCAGTTCCCAGTTCACTAGAGGTGGAGCTATTCTAGGAGCCCAAGTGGCCAGGAAAGGGCTTGTTTCCAAAGCCATGGCAGGGCTTCAAAGGGGAGGGGAGAGGAAAGGAAGACACGCTCCATCCTCTCTGGAGCTCCCGGATTCTGACAGCAGACCACACTGTTCACTCAATGAGTGTTCTGGCTGCCCTGCCCCTATCGATGGAAATTCTTTGAAAATCCTCAGAGATTCACCTATCATCCTCATGGGCCAATCCCTCAGGGAAGCTGCCAAGGCTCAGAAGGAGGCTGAATGAGAGCATCCTGGAGGTGGACTTCTTGGGCAGAGGGAGGAGATGATGAAGGAAGTCTTCAGAGAAACCTCTTCCCTTTAACCAGCTGAGGGAAGCTACCCATTCAAGGAGGTCATTGATCTAAGAACTTTCATCCCCATGGCAAGAACTGCTTGGAGACATTTGATTACTTGAAGGGAAAGAACATTCCTGTGCCCCCTTCCAATAATGTCCATAGACACAACCACTTGGCTAAGTACACACACACATACACACAGACTTACAGATACACCCTGATAGGATACACACAACTCTCACAAGTACTCAGTACCAGGAAGCCCCGAGGGTCACCCCAGCCACACCTACATACTCTCCTATTCCCGATGCCCTCAGCACTCACATAACTTTCCTGGGCACACGCCAGTGCAGAGGACACATCAACCAACACAAAAGTCGCACAATCCGTGCACCCTGCATTCCCTGAAAAGGCAGGCATCAAGGAAGATGCCCGCCCTGTGGATTCTAGGATGGTGGCAGCTCTCCTGCCACCTACTCACTGATGCTAGTAGTACCTGCTCCAGTCATGACCATCAAAAACATATCTGGGTCAGGTGCAGTGGCTCACGCCTATAATCTTAGCACTTTGGGAGGCTGAGGTGAAAGAATTGCTTGAGGCCTGGAGTTCAAGACCAGGCTAAGCACCACAGTGAGACTCCATCTCTACAAAAAAGTTAAAAAAAAAAATAGCTGGATGAGTTGGCATGTACCCGTAGTCCCAGCTACTCAGAAGGCTGAGGCAGGAGCGTCACTTGAGCCCAGGAGTTTGAGGTTGCTGTGAGCTATGATGACACCACTGGACTCTAGCTTGGGCAACAGAGTAAGATGCTGTCTCAAAACAAAAATTAAAACTAAAAACTCCAAATAATACCAAATGATGTCCTTTGGGAGAGAAATCACCCTCCATTGAGAACCACTGGTCTGGAGAAACTCTAAGATTTAAAGGTTGGGTAGAAGAGAAAGTGCTGCCAGAGAAGCCTGAAAAAGAACAGCCAGTAAGTTGGGGGTGGGGTGGGTGAAAGAGAGCCAGGAAGGGGTGTGGCAGGCAAAAGGAGTTTTCCAAGACTTGGTCATGATCCTTTAAAGTGCCAGTCAGATTACCGTGTCACTTCCTGCTCAAAACCATCCATTCGGAATAAAATACCAGGTGACTGGTATTATAAATAGGTGACTATATCTAAACCCAGCACCTTCGAGAATGAAAGGAGGCAATGCTAATAATTATGCTGGGACAGTCCAGGGCACATGTATGCTCTGGCCCCTGCCCTCTTCATCCCTGACCACTTTCTGTCTTACTCAGCTACTATACTTCCTGTTTCAGAGCTTTGCATTTGCTATTCTTTCTGCCTGGCATTCTCTTCTCCCAGATCATCTCAAATTCTCTCTCTCCATTCTGGTCTTTACTCAAATGTCATAACCTCAGAGAGGACACTCCTGACCGCTTCTCTGGAATAGTCATCAATTCCCCAGTCGCTGTGTGTCTCCACCTATCTTTATCTTAGTTCACAGCATTTACTAATATCATTAACATTATATTATATGTACTGCTGTATGTTTACTGTCCATGTTCTCATGAGAAAAAGAAGGTACACTCATTGAAGGCAGGGATTTGTCTCTTCTGTTCCCTCCAGTGCCTGGACCAGTGCCTGGCATGTTAAAGGTGGCAGAAAAGATTAACAGGAGAAGCCTGACTGTAACAGGAAAATAAACTAGAACAGTGGCTGGAGGAAAATGTGGAGCCCAGGGTTCCTTTGCTTTTGCTTGGTTTTAAGATGGGAGAGAGTCAGGCATGGATCAAGTAGCAGGAAATGCTCACTCCAAAGGACCTTTATGGATAGGCTTCCACCTTGACTGTGAAGTTCTTGGAGGTAAGAGTTATTTTTATGGTTCATTATTATGTATTTTAGTGCCTAGCACATAGAAGGCATTCTAAAATATTTGTAAAATAAATAATTATAATGAAAACATCCTTGGACCTGGAAGCACAGTCGTTACGGTGCCAGCCACATACACCAAAGCTAGCAGGTTCAAACCCACCCGTGGCCAGCTAAACAACAATGACAGCTGCAACAGAAAATAGCCGGGTGTTGTGGCGGGCGCCTGTAGTTTCCTTGCTTGGGAGGCCAAGGCAAGACAATCGCTTGAATCCTGGAGATGGAGGTTGCTGTGAGCTGTGACACCACAGCACTCAACCAAGGGTGACATAGTGAGACTCTGTCTCTAATAATAATAATAATAATAATAATAATAATAATAATAATGAAAACAGATTTTTATTGTATTTCACAGGTGCTAGGCATGGTACTAAGTATTTTGCTGTATATTGACTCATTTAAACCTCATAACAACTCTATAAGATAAGTTATTATTATTTTATTTTACTGAGATACAGGAAAGTCAAGCAACATACCCAATACCACACAGCTAGTAAGTGGTAGAAATGAATTCTAACCAGGGAGGCTGGCACCAGAATCCATACTGGTAACCACTGCATCATGCATTAGGTGGCCAGGCAGTAAGAACTGGACTAAGGGGAAGAAGAAGAGGCAACAGATCTGAGTGATGTTGAGTTCCTGTCTGGGTGACTGAATGGGTAAAGGTGACAGGCACCAATGGAAGACACTGGGGAAGGTAAGGAGTTCATATGGCCATGCTGTTTGTGAGACCCAGGGGACACCCAGGAGGAGAACCCAAATGTAGGTCTGGGCCGAGTAAAGGTCTGGGGGCTGGTAGCTGAAGACATGGGGTACATGAGATGTCTGTCCCAAGGAATTAGGGCAGGGCAAGTAGGGGGGAAAACCTAGGCTAGGGCCCTGGGAAATAACAGCCAAAGAATCTCTGGGAAGGAGGAGGAGGGTCAGTCAAGAACGGAGCACCAGGGGTCAATGTAAGGAGAGCCAAGAAAAGGGCTTGTCACCAGTCCAGGGGCTCTAAGAGGAAGCCATGCCACCAGGTCACAGAGGCCTTAGCATGAATGGAGGAGGCAGAGGCAAGTGCAGGACTCAATGGGCCTGGAAGTGTCTGGCGGAAGGATGCAGAGGCACATTTGGAAAAGGCAGGCCAATGAGAGAGGGCACCCCAGGCAACTCAGGCCAGCTGGGCCTCAGGAGGAATTTGCTGGCTGCTGAAGAAGGGGTCAGAAGTAGGCAGAGGCATGAGCCCTGGGAGGACTCAGCCATAATCCAAAGGGAGGAAGGCAAAGAGAGGACCTCTCTCTTTGGCTCTTCCCAGTCCCCCTGCCCTGAAGCTGACTCAGCAGGAGATTTTCAGGGGCAGGTTTCAGCGCCAGGGAGACTTACTCCATCCCTGCCCCCAACACCGGGCCAACCCCTGTCTTCTCTTGGGACTAGTGTTTAGATTACTGAACCCACACGGCCCGGACTCCAAATACTTGGCTTGCATGGGGACAACATACTGGAACAGGACTCTAGAGACCCTGGCTGGGCCAGGCACTGGCTGCTAGCTGCTGCCTGGTAGAGGCTCTCAGAGGATGATTGACACAGAGAAGCTCAGGCCAGCGGTTAGTAATTAATTCTGCAATAATTTCTGTCTGTCTCCTGGACTGGACTATAGGCCCCACAAAAGCAGGAACTATGTGGGTTTGTTAATTGTTATCTCCCCTGTGCCTACAGTCTCTGGCACAAGGTGGGTGTTGGGTTGATGCTGGCTGAGTGTCTAGGGATGGGGGAGGGCTCCTGAAGGCCTCCACCTTGTCTGGGAAGAAGGTAGAGCTTGGCCCCTGAAAAAATCATAGAGTCACAACAGGGACTTTCCTGGCCCAGGGCCTGGGGAGAGATTAGGGGAGGAGGGATCCAGAGCAGCCTTTCCTCTGCAGCACCTTGCCCTCCCTTTGCATCTTGGGACACTGAGACCCAGAGAGGGGCGGAAACATCCCCAGGGCCACACAGAAACAGAAGGTGAGCCAGGGCAAGAATGGCCTTTTCATGCCTTGGTTTTCTCATCTGTAAAATGGGATGATAACAAAGCTACTCACTTCATAGATGAAGAGGTAAGGTGCATACGGCAGTGCCTGGTGTTTAGAGTGAGTGCTCTAATGTTAGCATTTGGGCTCAGCTTCTGTTTCCATCCATACTCTCCCTAGATGATTCATCTACTTCCATGGCTTTACTGATATAAGCCAGTGATTCCCAGATTTATGTCTCTAATGAAAACCTGAGGGTCAGACCCATATGTCCAACTACCCCCCTTTCTCCTTATGCTCACGTTGGTCCAGCTATTGCTAAGACCTAGCCAGGGTGTGCTGGACCTTCCCTGGGCCTCCCCAGGCTGTCTGCACCATGCCCAGATGTCAGGCATCCCCATCACCACTTCCCTTCTCTGTGTTACATCCTGAGAACAGTCTGAGCCTCCTTGCCCTGCCCCTCCCCCGCTCATCCCAGGCCCTTCCTGTCCTCCCCTTTCCCTCCTCCCCTGCTCCTCTGGGACCCATCAGTGCTCACTTCCCACCTCCACAGCTGCTACCACAGCTGGTCACTGACGGAATGTGCAGCTGCTGGGAGCCACATGTGCAGAACAGGCGGTGCGCAGGCTACCCCTGAGGCCAGCGGGGGTGGGAGGTGGGGCCATCTGTCTGTGTCTGTCTGTCCATCTACAACACACACCCCCTAGCTCTTTCTCTAAGTGAGGTGGTGGACAGTATGGGTTTGGTTCTGCTTTCCCATCCCTGGGCTGCAGGGTTCATGAGGGTCGTGCTCTACCTCTCAGTGCCCCTGAGGGCAGACCAGCTGGGCTGACCCAGCCCTCTTGAAGTGCATCCGCTCCCACTCCTGTGTCCAGGCGGCACAAGTCTTGCAGGGCTGCCCAGGGCTGGAATGGTGGGCTTGGTATTCAGAGCCTCCCCAGCTTTCACAGGCCCTTGGAGGGTGGCCCACAATAAAGGAAGCCAGAGGCTTCGAACACATTCCAGAGCCCCCTTGGCAGCACCCAGAGGCTCCAGAGGAGTCTCAGCCTGGGGCAGAACCAGCAGCATCTGTCCTGGTTCCCACACTCTGGCCTCTCTGGAATCTCACAGATTTCTCTTCCATGTGTGTGTGATGTCAGCAGAACAAGGACACTGGGGGAAGTGGGAGGGGAGGGACTGAGCTCCCTGAAGTCGGATGGCCAGGGGGTGGGGGTAGGGATTGGGAAGGTCCAGTCACTGGCATTGCTCACACAGTAAGAAGAGGATGGCTTGGCCTCTGGCTCCCAGGCCTGACCAACGCATTCTCATCAGAGCTCCTTTCCACCTTGGGCCTCAGTTTCCTCATCTGTAAAATGTGAATAAGACTAGCATCTGCCACTTAGTGTAGTCGTAAAGCCTGTAGAACCCATATCCTTTTTTGGAGATCACTGTTGGTCTGAGCACAGCTTACTTTCCCACTTCTCTCTTGACCCTCTACTCCAGTCCTGCTATTTTACATGTTTTATGGAACATATAACACAGGTTTACACCTCTGGGTCTTTGTATTCTTTTTGCTTTGTAAGCCTTTCCCTTTATCTGGAAAATTCATACTCATCCTACAAAGCCCAGCCCAAAAGTACCTCTCTAGGAAGCCCTCCCTGCCTCCCCATGGCTGGTCCTACCTCCTTGATCCCCTGTGGTTCCCTGTGAACTCCTCTTCATACTTCCACGATCCACTTACCTCCCTGATTGTGGCTCCTCAGGAAGCTGCAGCTGAATAGGAGCCACTCTTCCTGGGGCAGATGGGTTCTCTCAGGATCCCAAACACAGATCCCACAACTTGAGGGTGTCAGAGCACACTTAGGATATGATTCTAAGCCTGATTCTCACCCTGCTGCCAGGTAGTGCTTACCCCCTATAGTACATGGTCTAGTCAGAACAGGCAGAGCTTAGATCTCACCAGCTGTCAAGGCATCTGAAACCCAGAAAGCAGCCGTTGTTCCCCTTTCCCCACCCAGGCCTGCAAAGCCAAAGGCCCACTGTACAGATGGAGTAAACTGCAGCCCAGAGATGGGAAGTCAGCAGCGGAGCCTGAATTAGAACCAGAGCTCCTGTTCCCAGTCTTTTATTATTTTTTTGAGACAGTCTCACTTTTGTTGCCCTGGATAGAGTGCCATGGCATCATAGCTCACAGCAACCTCAAACTCTTGAACTTGAGCAATCCTCTTGCCTCAGCCTCCTGAGTAGCTGGAACTACAGGTGTCAGCTACTACACTTGGCTAGTTTTTCTATTTTTAGTAGAGATGGGTCTTGCTTTTGCTGAGGCTGGTCTTGAACTTCTGAGCTCAAGCAATCCACCCACCTCAGCCTCCCAGAGTGCTAGGATTACAGGCATGAGCTAATGTGCCCAGCCAGCCCTAGCTTTTTTCCTCACCCCCTCAAACTCCCTCTATGATGGATATGGAGGCTGGGATATGATAGTGGGGCAAGGCAGAGCATGGGTAGGCTTTGAGCCCATGGCTCAGGAAGCAGCTCTCCCTTACCTCTATCTGCAGCTGAAATTGGATTCTGCCACATCCCTGGTGTTGATAGGGAACTTACATTTCTATGTTTGTATTTCACTTCTTTTTTGTTTTTTATTTTTATTAAATCATAGCTGTGTACATTAATGCAATTATGGGGTACAATGTGCTGGTTTTGTATACAATTTGAAATATTTTCATGAAACTGGTTAACATAGCCTTCACTGCATTTTCTTAGTTATTGTGTTAAGACCTTTACATTCTACACTTAGTAGTTTTAACAAGTACCCTTATAAAATGGACCATAGGTATGGTCCCACCAATTACCATCCCTCTACCCATCCTCCCCACTCCCCTCCTCTTCCCCTCCTTTTTCCCCTTCATCTTGAGCTGTAGTTGAGTTATAGCATTCATATGGAAGTGTGGGTGTTTATAAATTGGTTTCATAGTACAGCTGAGTACATTGAATACTTTTTCTTCCATTCTTGAGATACTTTGCTAAGAAGAATATGTTCCAGCTCCATCCATGTACTCATAAAAGAGGTAAAGTGTCCATCTTTTTTTAAGGCTGCATAATATTCTATGGCGTACATATACCACAATTTATTAATCCATTCATGGGTCAATGGCTACTTGGGATTCTTCCATGACTTAGCAATTATGAATTGGGCCACAATAAACATTCTGGTGCAAATACCTTTGTTATAAAGTGATTTTTGGTCTTTTGGATACATACCTTGTAGAGGAATTGTAGGATCGAATGGCAGGTCTATTTTTAGATCCCTAAATGTTCTCCAAAAGGAATGTATTAGTTTGCATTCCCACCAGCAGTGCAGAAGTGTTCTTTTTTCTCCATATCCATGCCAACATCTATGGTTTTGGGATTTTGTGATGTGGGTTAATCTTACTGGAGTTAGATGATATCTCAAAGTGGTTTTTATTTGCATTTCTCTGATGATTAAGGATGATGAGCATTTTTTTCATGTGTCTGTAGGCCATGCACCTGTCTTCTTCAGAGAAGTTTCTCTTCAAGTCCCTTGCCCACACTGAGATGGGATCACTTTTTCTCTTCTGGCTAATACATTTGAGTTCTCTGTGGATTCTTTGTCAGAGACATAACCTGCAAATATCTTCTCCCATTCTGAGGGCTGTCTGCTTGCTTTATGTACTGTGTTCTTGGCTGTGCAGAAGATTTTTAGTTTGATCAGATCCCAGTAAGGTATTTTTGGTGTTGTTTCAATTGCCCGGGGGGGTCCTCCTCATAAAATATTCTCCCAGGCCAATTTCTTCAACCATTTTCCCTGCACTTTCTTCCAGTATTTTTATAGTTTCATGCCTTAAGTTTAACTCTTTTATCCAGTGATAGTCTATCTTTGTTAATGGTGAAAGGTGTGGGTCCAGTTTCAGTCTTCTACAGGTTGCCAGACAGTTCACCCAGCACCATTTGTTAAATAGAAAGTCTTTTCCCCACTGAATGTTTTTGATTGGCTTATCAAAGATCAAATGATGGTAAATAGCTGGGTTCATCTCTTGGTTCTCTATTCTGTTCTATACATCTACTTCTCTGTCTTTGTGCCAGTACCATGCTGTTCTGATCACTATTGATTTATAGTATAGTCTGAGGTCTGGGAGTGTGATTCCTCCTGACATGTTTTCATTTCTGAGTAATGTCTTGGCTATTCGAGGTTTTTTTTTATTCCATATAAAAAGAAGTATTATTTTTTCGAGTTCTTCAAAGTATGACAGTGGTGCTTTAATAGGGATTACATTAAAATTGTATATTGCTTTGGGTAGTATGGACATTTTAATGATGTTGATTCTTCCCAGCCATGAGTGTGGTATGTTTTTCCATTTGTTAACATCTTCAGCTATTTCTTTTCTTAGAACTCTTTATCTCTTTTTAGAGATCTTTCATGTCCTTTGTTAGGTAAACTCCCAAATATTTCGTCTTCTCTGGCACTACTGTAAAAGGAATAGAGCTCTTGACTGTTTTTTTCAGCTTGACTGTTATTGGTATATATAAAGGCTACAGATTTGTGAGTATTCATTTTGTAACCTGAGATGCTGCTATATTCCTTGGTCACTTCTAAGAGTTTTGTGATTGAATTCCTCACATTTTCTAGATATATAATCATATCATCTGTGAGGAGTGAAAGTTTGATCTCCTCTGACCCTATATGGATACCCTTGATCACCTTTTCTTGCCTGATTGAGATGGCTAAAACTTCCATTACAATGTTAAAAGGCAGTGGAGACAATGGGCAACCTTGCCTGGTTCCTGATCTGAGTGGAAATGATTTCAATTTAACTCCATTCAATACAATATTGGGCTGTGGGTTTGCTGTAGATGGCCTCTGTCAGTTTAAGAAATGTCCCTTCTATACCAATTT
>CAUYPK010071393.1:0-16232 GCA_963574355.1 Loris lydekkerianus | reverse complement strand
GTCCCTTCTGGAAGGATGTTTGGAGAATACTTAGAGACCTAAAAGTAGACCTGCCTTTCGATTCTATAATTCCTCTTCTAGGTTTATACCCAGAAGACCAAAAGTCACAATATAACAAAGACATTTGTACAAGAATGTTTATTGCAGGCCAATTCATAATTGCTAAGTCATGGAAGACGCCCAAGTGCCCATCGACCCACGAATGGACTAGCAAATTGTGGTACATGTATACCATGGAATACTATGCAGTCTTAAAGAAGGATGGAGACTTTACCTCTTTCATGTTTACATGGATGGAGCTGGAACATATTCTCCTTAGCAAAGTATCCCAGGAATGGAAGAAAAAGTATCCAATGTACTCAGTCCTACTATGAAGCTAAACTATAGTTTTCACATGAAGGCTATAACCCAACTATATCTCAAGACTATGAGGAAAGGACCAAGGAAGGGGAAGGGAAGGGGGAGGTTTGGGTGGAGAGAGGGTGATGGGTTGGGCCACATCTATGGTGCATATTTTTATCTATAATAAAAATAAATAAATATTAAAAAAAAATGCTGATAAATCAAAAGATAAAGATTGAAAAATAATCATTGAATTTTGCAATGTGGACAATGTGAGTGGCCATGAAAAGAACTTTTCGTTCTGTTTGTTTTTGGACTGGCAGAGGCTAAAATCTTACTAGAACAGGTTTAAGAAAACAACAGTAAGGAAATTGGAGATAGCAAGGATAGATACCTCTTGAAGTTTTGCTGTGAAGGGGAAAGGAGAAACAGGAAAGTAGTATCAACAGAATTTATACCTCTTACATTTTAAGCTGACTTATTTACTTTCCAGCTGAGATGGAATGTTCAGCACTTCCAAACAGCAGGGAGAGTATTAGACCAAAGTCTCTCGGATGGTGGAAGAGATAGAATTGTAGGAAAGGCAAGCATAGAAGAACCGGTGTCTGGAGGTCAACAGCAATAGAAGTGGGATCTGAGATGTTCCTATCTTTCTGTCACCTGCTTCTTTCCAATAAGGGAAGCACCAATAACCACTTTGGACTTAGGTGTACCTATTCTACTAAGAAAATTTCACCCAATCACTCTCATGATTTACCCCATGAGAAAATGATGGTCTACTCTTAAATCTGTGGGGTCTAAGCACGGTTTTTAGTTCACTAAGGCCTACCAACAGACTTTGGTGAGCAAGACTGCCAAACCTGTTTCCTTAACAGAAGCCTCTTCCATCATCTCCCTATCAAAGGCATTTTTCTAGGTACTTTCTAAATTTTAGGATCTGTTACATAGAGAAAAAATGACAAATGGACAGTGAATTTCCAAGTTCTGACCAAAATCTAAATTCTAATCATGTTTCACAACTAAGTATAAGAACTTGGACATTTTCAACTAATAATCCTCAACATTCCATATGACTTCTATTCACATATTCTTGTAAGTCAATAACATCCATATATCACACAGTGCAAAGATTCTGTATTTCAATTATTTTCTCTTTCTTCTGTGTTGCTCCCATCATGAATGCCATAAGGAAGCAAATGACCATACGTTGTAGATAAACAGACACACACAGGAAGACCTCTCTGCAAATGTGTATCTGTTGTCTTGAATATGTACATTTATAAAATCTATTCCTCAATCTAGATGTCTTTCAAGGAAACATGTGTACAGGCAGTCCCCAAGTTACAAACATATGACTTACATAAAATTTGCACTTAGCAATGGAGGCTATTACATGTTAATAGGTAAATGTATATATTCCAACTTAAACACAAATTCAACTTACTAGCAAACCTACAGAACCTATCTCTTTTTTAACCTAGGGACTACTTGTAGAATATTTCTAACATATTGACAAAAGTGATCTTTTGTCTCTCAAGTATTTATTTATTAAAGGAAGATTTTCTCTAGAGTTTCAAGGTCAGGAAGCACTTGACTTTTGTTGTAGAGACAGGGTCTCACTGTCACCCAGGCTATGGTGTAACCATACGTCACTGCAATCTTGAAATTCCAGCCTCAAGCATCCTCCCTCCTTGGCTTCCCAAAGTACTGGGATTACACACATGACCACTACGCCCAGCCCCACACTTGACTATTTTGTATTTTTGCTAGTTTAAAGATTTATATGTGATATAACTGTGTGTGTATAATACACATATATTGAGAGAAGGTACATATGTGCACTTGAGCTTCAATAAAACCTGCTGTAGTTAGCTTTGGTTATGTACACATCGCAAACCTCACAATCATATACATTCCAAAGCCTTGGTGCTAGTTCAATAATATATTGTATATATAAAATTTATTAAACACATATTATAAGACCAGTTCAGAGGGTTTCCTCACAGAAATATGGAATGACATTTCATTTTTTAAAAGTCCTTTTGCTGTGGGTTTTATAAAAAAAAAAAATCATTTTGAAAAATTAACTACTAGTTTCTTTGATATACTAGTTTCTCTGAAAGAATATATTACTAGAGAATACTTTTTTATTTGGCCTGGGCTGGGTTTGAACCCACCACCTCCAGCATATGGGACCGACGCCCTACTCCTTTGAGCCATAGGTGCCGCTCAAGAATACTTACTATTTTTGTAACCATATTTCACTTAAAACCTTCCTGAGAAAGTTCATTTGTTTTTGTTGTAGGTCTGGGCAAGAAGTGATAGAAAGCCTTACAGTCCAGACAATCGTGCTGAGAACAAAGGGCAGGTGTCATTTTGTATTGTGTTGGCCAGAGCTGAAATCAGGACTTTCTCCCCCTTGCAGAAGCTATTGTGGAATTTACAGTAATCACCCTGGCTGACTGCCCATCACACAGCTGAACAGCACACCAAAAAAATAACATCTGGGGAGAAGGCCACGACATATATTTAAAATTCTCATTGTTTTTATTCTTCAACTTTGAAAGATAATTTTTTTTTTTAAGAGAAAAGAAAAACTCACCCAGCTGTTGCCACTATTCATATTCCAATAGCCTCCAGACTGCTGGAGGCCACCTGGCTGACTTCTGCGTTGGAGTCGGTCCAAGAAAGCATTATTTACCCTTTAAAACAATGAAAAATGTGTGTAAGTAGAAAGCTTGCTGCAGGGCTAAGAGATTCTTGAGAACGTAGTGTGCTGTATGAACTGACTGTGGGGACTGCGTCCCCCTCCCCCTTCAGCTTAGAAGAAATCTGCAGAAACTTCTTTTCACATTAACCATATGACGTGCTATTAATAGCTGTTTACTGAAGCTGGTGCCAGTCTTGGCTCAGGTCAAAAGGGGTACAAATTCTTCAGTTTCATGCACACATATACCACAAGACCCTTAGTCACCCCTCACATAGAACCCCACAGGCTAAGGATGAAGCTTCAGCAAGAACCAAAACATGAGGGACCACCAAAAATGGTTTTGTGGCAGCTTCCATATACCCTATACCTCATCATCAGTCTTGCTAAAGTAAACGCCAGAAGGGAAAAGAAGTGGTGGTTTGCTTTATAATTAGCCATGCTAAATATGTGCTTTATGGACTTTTCTGTGTGTAAATATTACAGTAGCAAGATCATGCTTTGACTTTGAGTTGCCCACAGATGGCTGAGTCAGAGAATCTGTGATGTCTACGCATTATCTAGGAACGGTGGAAATAAGACTGCAAGCTCCTTGGAGGCAGAAACAAAGTGCCTAGTGCATAGCACCCACTCAAAACATATTTATGGAAGGCAGGCAGGCAGCAGCCAGTTACCTTAGCCTCCTACTCGGCCATGAGTATTGTCAGAGCACAGTACTAGTGAGTGGTCACGAGTCAGTGACTGCAGATTTGGGAACACTGAGGAAAATAAGAGCTGGAGGTCGGTTGGTCTGTACTTGCTCAGTTGCTGTTTCTCAACAATGTCAAGTCTCATCAAGCTGTCATTATGCCTCAGCTACTATAAAAACTTCTTCCCTTTTCACTGTAAAATCTACCCAGGTGCCATATTCTGATCAGCCAGGTCCACTGCCGAGCTCGATGTTTAAGTCACCTTTTGTAAACCTTTCTGCATGCAGATGGAGCTGTAGCTTACTAAGCTGGACACCTGGCCGTTAAGGAAGAGGAAACTGACCCTGGATCTGCCCCTACCTTCTCTCTCTGGACTTTCTGAAAGTATTCTGGACTGCACACACTCCGGGGGCTCTTCTCATCTGGTCTACCGGTAACAAGGATGGTAGCCTCCCCACCCCACCCCATATGCAAACCACTAGAAGCCTGCTTGCTCTACCTCTTAAAACACATCTTGAATTTACTCAGTTCTGTTCATGAGAGCCATTCTAGTGCAAATTATCACTTTTTCACTCCTACTCTCTGTAATCCATTCTACACAAAACCCTCTTACTAAATTATCAACAAGATCATGCCCCCCTTCTTGTGACTTCCCATTGGTCTTAGAACAAAATCACTGGCTTACAAAATCACGTCCTGTCTTGCTCCTGCCTACCTCTCCCTCATTGTTGCATATTATTTTTTTCCACGCTCACTATAATCCAGTCTTTTGGGACTCAAGTCCAAACTCATTCCCACATGAGAACCTTTGACCTTACTCCTGACAACAGGAAGCATCTAAACACATGCATCTGTCCCCATTCTCTATGTGGCTGGCTCTTCCAAGTTCTCTGATGTTGCCTCTTTGGGGGAACCTTCCTTAGTTACCTATCTCCCTCAATGGCTCCCCATCAACACCCTGTGAGAGGCTCTTTACTGTACCTATCACCATCTAAAATAATCTTTTTAATTATTGACTTCTCTCCTCTAGACTATAATTTCCACCTGGTCAGGGATTTCTACCACATGGTCTATCCCTATTCCCAGGGCCTAGAATAAAACCTTCACAGAGCATGCCTTGATAATGTAATTACTGAATGAATGAACGTTCCTGGAGTGTGGTCCCCATCCCACCTGCTGTGATAGCAGCTGCACCGTGAAAACCTAAAAACTCCATTAGTGGTGAGTGCAGCCTACAAGGCAGCTTATTAATTGATTTCATTCATTCAAACCCTTTGAAGACTGAGGGCTTATCATGAAGATGAAAGGTGGTGCGATTCACCTCTGAGCATCAGTTACGATAGAAGAGTGGTCGAGCTCCCCTTGAAACTTTAGGAGTGTCCTCAGCTGACTTATGTTCACTATATACAGATCAGCCAGAGATAGCTAGTGGAGAAAGGATTTCTTGCCTTGATTCCTGTCACAAATTCAAACAGGGGGCGGGGATGGGGGGAAGTGCCAGTTTATATTTTTGTTTGCTAGCTGTAGAGAGTACTTAACATTTTATTGTTATCAAACTTGTACTGCAGGTTTTCTTCTGAAGGTTGATGTGGATAAATACTTTTATTTAGGGATGGTTCACATTTGAATAAATCAATTCAGTTCATTCCAGTTTTCATCTCATGGCCCAGATCCTTTCAAGTCCTTGACCTCGATGCTCTGCCTTTTCTCTCTGGAGTTTCTACTTGTCTTTTCTTACTCAAATAGTTATAGTGGGTCAGGTTCTGGTGCACTCAAGCTGATTATAGGGTTCATTAAAAAGCTTGTGAGGAATCCCCAAGCTTTCTATTACAACACTTAAAGATTGAGTTTTCTGTTATGTGAACTTCTAAATAGTAGAAAGCACACTGCCTTTTTGACTCTAATAAAATTATGTCCCTGGGTGTGCTCACTTCGGCAGTACATACACTAACGTTATGTCCCTGGAGAAAATATAACTCAGGTCTTTTATACCCGTATTATATACATCAGCTTGTGTTGTTGCCTTGAATAAAAATGGACTAGCTATTTTATTCATTAAGAGGTTATTTAATGAGTATTTTCATATGATAACCTGGGAAATCTCACTGTAAACTTTAAGGACAATATAATTCTAAGTTGACTAAGAATATCAAATGTATATTTAAAGACTTGATCAGTTATTTCAAAACTGGCTACTAAGTTTATTATGCAGAGAAAGTTTCTTTTAGATTAATTTGGATCTATATTTAACTGGAACCAATAGAGAGAAAAAAAAAAAAAAAAAAAAAAAAAAAACAGATAATATATAGCCCCAACAATATTTAGGTGGCTAGCAATAGAGAAATAAACAGTCACATACCAGTGGGGAGGGGACATCAGGGACAGTTCATTTTCGCATATCCCCGACCCTCCCACCATTGGTTTGTAACTTTAAAGAATGAGGGCTAAGATTACTATCACAAAAAGCAATCTTTTCTATCTCTAATAAAATAACTTGCTGGGTGCCCACAAAAGATTAATTTCTTTTTTCATTTTAATACAACCAGGGGGTACCAGTTGAAATCTGTTATATGTACATACTGTATAATGGTGAGTCTCAGCTTTTGTTATGTCCACCACTCAAGTAGTGTACGTACATCGTACCCAATGGGTTATTTTTCATCCCTTACCCCTTCTATGCTTCCTCCTTTTGAATCTCCAATGTCCATTATACCACGCTATATGCTGTTGTGTAGAAACAGTTTAGCTCCCACTTATAAGTGAGAACATGCAGCATTTATGTTTCTGTTCCTGAGTTACTTCAGTTAGAATAATGGCCTCCAATTCCACCCAAGTTGCTGAAAAAGCCATTATTTCATTTTTTCTTATCACTGAGTAGTACTCCATGGTATATAGAAACCGGTTTCTTAAGCCACACATCAGCGATGCCCATCAAAGATTAATCTCCTAGCAATGGGGCCTATTAATGTGATACATCACAATCTTTAAGATGCTTAAAGCCTAACAATTCAATTATTCCTCAGAAATCCAAAGAAATAAATGGCTACTATTAGCAATCCGTGTTATATAAATAACAATATCAAGTTTTTGATTTTATATTTTTTATTTTTAATTATTGTGGATATAAAATAGTTGTATAAATTTGGGGAATTTTTAAAAACAGAAGACCTCTTCAGGAGAAGATGGCAAAAAACAACTAAAAAGGACTAATTTATGACCTACTTTATAATAGTTAGCATCCTTCTCCCACTGAAGGCAAATGAAATTGCCTTACCAATGTAAGAGAACTTTACCATGAGGTTTCCCAGGTTATATGAGAGATAAACATATGAATTCACATTTGACATTTTTAGATGATTTTGACTGGGTTATGGAAGCAATATAATTCAGTCAAAAGAATAGGAGCACTCATCCACTTAGTGGCACCATTTGAACTACAAACTTCCTTTGAAGTTTCTTTTTAAAAATCCTTTCTTTTTAAAAATCTCTCATTTATGAAATGAAACCACCACAACTTAAAAATGTGCATTAGTGATAGTGGGAAGGTTAAATACATAAGAGAAGGTTTTTACTTTCAAAAGCATTTTCTCCTTTAAATCATGAAAACATTTCAATTCTTTTCCAACATATGAAGGCATACCCTTAATGAACTCAAGTAACCCAACTGCCCCACACAGGTAAGTCTAGAGTAATAATGACAGAACATACAGTGGTTATTAGCACCGTCCAAACATCAACAGGCTATAAGATGGACAGTATTTACAATATTAAAAAATTACTAAAGGACTATTTGAAGGTTTTTTTCTGTAATATTTTAGTCCATATAAAATAGCCTTAATAAGTTTTTTTCTGAGCTTTTGTATTCAAATATGGGCATCTGACCATCTATGACAATTATCCTGAAGTAGTCCCTAAATGTCAAAGCATCATCTCAAATTGTGATGCTTCGTCCCAATGGAAGGCAAATTAAATACAACCTAAATAAACACATACCTTGAGAAAATGATTCAGTTTTAGAATGTGAGTTTATAATGTCCCCTATTCAGGAAAATAGGATATTGTGTGTGCAGGTACCTATTTGTGTGTATACATGTATGTGTAATAGTCGGCATACCTCCTACATATATCACCCCAAAAACAAAGCTTTGGAGATACCATAGATTCCAAACCATAACAAATATTACTCGAGTGCTTTCCTAAAATACTGCAAATACTTTATAGGTAGTTGATTTAACCAGCAAAGGTTATTTTATTAGCCATTTATACCTCCTCTGTTCCATCTGTTGGATGTGGGCAAGTTCTTCCTCCTGCTGCTGCTGCTTAAGTTTCAGTAATTCACTCTGGGAACAATAAAAGTTTTAAAATATGGTTTTCAATTAACACAGTTGTATAGAAGACACCCAAATAAATTACATATGTAACCTTAACTGGTTCAGTATTTTAGTTTTGAAACTTTTACTTAAGTACTATTTGGATGTGAAATTACTTTCTTACACGTGTGAAAGTAGGTAGCAAAAATAATTGTGGCTTCGTCAAACAGAATTGTGAATATAAAATTGTTAGATTAAAAAGCCAATGTGTGTGGTCAAGATATTAGGTACAGATAGGTACAACATACACAGAGGAAAACATAATGAGAGTCAAACTCATTTGTGTCTTACAAAGAAAAACAAATTATTGCCTTTGAGGATATCACACAATACCATTTCTTAGCATTTCTCTAGTATTTCTTCCCCAATAAATTCATGGCAACATACATATAAATATTAGAATCATTTGTGTAATGCAATTTAATTAGTAAAATATTCTCTATTCTGGAGACTAAGCAATTACCTATTATTGGTTAGTTATTTCTATACCAGTAAAGCTCTAGGCTCACTAGAAGAGATCTTTTGCTTCAAACTGATGACATTAATATAACTCAGTCTTTAGCTTCCAACATTTTGATTGCCTGTGGGAGGAGCTAACATAACATCTAGACTTAGTTACTACGCTTACAGCATTACACCAAAAGAACCAAACCCCAGATGTCTCCAAAGTCGTCGTACATAGGAAAAACTAACAAACTCACATCATATTTTATATTATAGTTTACATTTTATTTTTAAATCCAATATAGAAATGTTTTGTAAACTTTGTAATGAGTATTTTTTAAATGAAGACACATTTAGCTACATTCTCCCTATGTATGTATGGCAACCCTTGGGACACCTTATATAACATCCAATTGCATAGACCTCATAGCAGACTGAACTTTAATCCCATTTCAAAGACAAAAGGCAGCAAAGAGAAAAAAATCATTAGACCTAAATTATATATCAAGGTGTGAGTAGGGATATTTTTCTGGTATAGAAAATACTATCCCGTCTTGATTAACACATACCAATAAATGGTTGTATCTGTTTTAACTCCCAAACTTTGATAATGAAAAGTATAAAGAAACCTCAAAGTTGTCATTTTATGCTTTTAACTTTATCCAAAGGCAATCCAATAAACTTGTTTCTTACGTTGCAATATTCCAAATACATTGCTCATCAATCCCTAAAACACATTACTTAAGCCTAATTATTTCATTTTAATTTTATCACTGTAATATATGTACACGATTTTAGTAGTCTACCATGTATTGGTACTATTTATTAGTACTACCAAGCCATATACTAAAATAAAAGAAGCTGCTGTTCTCTCCCTCACCTGCATAATCATTTGCAATTCTTGTGTAAGGTTTGATTTGTTAATCATCTCCTGTGCTAAGCCAGGGCTTCCTGCATCACTCCCACGGCTCCTATGTGCTCTCTGTAATAGTTTTCAGTGTTAATGTGCATTGCCTGAAGTTAAAAAAAATATGGTAGTGAAGGTGAAGTGTTGAGTAAAATTGTACAGTACACTGCATTTACAAAGCTGTTTTATAAGACAGTAAAACTGTGGTAGAGTAAGTGAAGTTCATTTTTTGTCTTAATTTTAATTAGTATACTCAATGTTAATATCAAGTCAATACAGAGTGGGTATGGTATGGTATGGGGTACAGAATTAGTTAGGCCTATCTTTAATGGCAATTCCCAAGCAACCAGAAACTACATTTATCCAGAATCTACCAATCCCCATGGGTGCTGGATAACAGGGAAATTACTGTGGCACATACATTCTTCCATTTCTTAGTTTAAAAAAAAAAAAATCTTTTGACTTCATACAATAGAAGAAGATTAATGTTTCTAAGACTACCTCTAGCCCAATCTTAACCTCCCTTTGTAGTATACTCCCATTCTTATTCTTAAAACTTTTTAACATTCAGGGTGGTGCCTGTGGCTCAAGGAGTAGGGTGCCGGCCCCATATATCAGAGGTGGTGGGTTCAAACCCAGCCTGGCCAAAAACTGCAAACCACCCCCCCTCAAAAACACTTAACATTCACTGTGTTGGGAGGGATGTAGAAATCTTACAGCTCTTCACTTCATCCTCCTGTTTTCAGCTCTAGCCTCAGAGGTGCAAGGTGCCTCCAATTCCTCAACTTTAATCAATTTGCGTCTTACTGCTTCTTGAAAATGAGCTCTGGTTTTTTCTATTCCACTAAGTCATTGACCACTGACCACCTGCTTCCCAGCTTCAGAAATTTTGCTGATGTCTTTTCTGCAGCCTCCTGTCCTCTTCTTTTGTGCTTGTTGGCTTATGCCTTAAAAAAATTAATTTTGTGTTGTCTTTTTAGTGGGATATAAGGAGAAAGGGATTGGGCAAAAGCAAATAAAACATGTTTAGAGGATGTGAGGGCCATCTGGCTGCAACAACTGTCACCCCATTAATCACCAGGGTTGATTGAGCTGATCTGGCTGGGCAGGTGTCGCCTTCCTCCCTCACTGCTCCATGTGGGTCCCTCCTGAAGCTGCACGCTTGGTGGAAAAGGACGACCTTCCTCAATAGAGGAGGGTTCTTTGATCAAGGGTGTATGAGCAGCTGTGCTCCCCTGCTAGAACTTCCAAGCAAGATTTCAGGTTCAAATAAAATGTTTTTAAAGTGCAACGTTTAACCAGAAAAACCTGAACATTTTCACATAGAGATTTTACAAGAATTGTGTCCAAAGGCAGAAAATAAAAGTATTATTTAATGAATGAGTGAGCCATGTTGTCCTTGTCTTATAGATGAGGAAACAGACGATTAGAGACACAGTTTAAGTAACTTATCCAGAGATAAACAGCTCATTCACAGCAAAAGAAAAACTGGAGCTTAGGTTTTCTTGTATCCAATCATCTTCTGTAGAATGCATTCAAAATAACCAGTTACAATGCAGGATAACTTCATTATACTCAAGTATGAAAAGCCACATCCAGAAGAAGAGTATAAGCAAGACATCTCTAACTTAAACCCATATCTAAATCCTTCTAAATCCCTTGACAAAGGATGCTAATTCTTTTCACGTTCATTAACCTAGTCCATTCTGAGTTCAATACAATGAACTCTAAACAAACTAAACTCTCAGCTCTGGAGTACAACAGGAAGACAAATAAAATGCTCTGTAAAACATATTCTGTATTTATACACATGCTATTACATATTACTTTAAAATGATCTTTAAAATAATTTATTATGACTTGGCAATGTAATCCTGAAACTTATCTGGAAAAAGTCATAGGTAAATCCTGACCAAAAAAAAGATAAGAACCAGCTCTATCAAATACTAAGATATTTTAGAAAACTATAGTAATTAAGACAATGTAAGCAAGTCTGGGAAGAAACCTGATACATATAGAAATGTAGCTTATCATCAAGTTGTTGCACTAAACCAATGCAGGAGAGCGTTCAATGAAAAATCATGACAAAGTAGGCATCTACGTGAGAAAAATCAAAACTAGATCTTTCGTTTTTTTATAAAAATGTCATAGACATTGAAGATTTGAAACTCAAGGATGAAACTAGAAGTTGTCAATGGAAACATAGGAAATTTATAAACTTGAAGTAAAGGAGATCCAAAAAAATCATTAAAAGGAAAAGACTGATAAATGTGGCTTCATTAAAAATTCAAAGCGTCTGCTTAGGGAAAAAAAAAAAAAAAATGCCATAAACAAAAAAACAAATTGTTAGGATTTATGACACATGCTATTTTTTTTTCTTTTCTTTTTCTTTTTTTTATTTTGAGAAATGGTCTTGCTCTGTTGCCTGGAGTAGAGTGCAGTGGCTCACAGCGCACTACAACCTTTAACTCTGGGTTCATGGGATCCTCCTGCCTCAGTCCCTAAGTAGCTGGGGCTAAAGGCACATGCCGCAACATGTGGCTAATTTTTCTAAATTATTGTAGAGCTGGGACTTGCTATATTGCTCAGACTGCTCTCAAATTCCTGGCTTGAAACAGTCCTCATGCATGGGCCACCCAAAGTGCTAGGACTACAGGCATGAGCCACTGCACACCACCTCAGTATTCTTTTGTTCATTCATTCAACAAATATCTGAAAGCCTAATGTGAGCCAGGCTTGGATCTATGTGATGGAGCCATAATGGTGAATAAGACAGTTGAGATCTTTGCTCCTTCAGAGTTTTTATGATCTAGAGAAAGGAAACCCATAAACAAATGAGAAAAATATCCAGTCTTACTCCTATGAAGAGGATTAAATCACACACTGATAGGAGATTCATTGACTCAGTGACTATTTTAGGTTGGGGCTCAGGAAACAGCTAAGGGAGTCTTATAAACCAATAAAGACAAGACAACCACCAAACAGAACAAGAGCCAGAGGATAGGAACAGGCATTTCACAGATAAACTAGAGATTGCCTGCAAATTCAGAATGGTCATCTTCACCCATAATCAAAGAAATAGGAATCAAAACAATGAGAGAAAACTTTTTTTGCATTATATTGGCAAAGATGAAAAAAGTTTGATGGAGAATCAGGTACATTCCAACATTGATGCAGTGTCTTAGTGCAAATTAACCAACTAATTTTGGTTTTGGAGGACAATTTAGCAATAACTATCAAGATGTAAAACATACACATACTTTGCAGAAGTGTTCAAAGATGTGCATATGGATATTCAGAGTTGTTTACTGAAACTGTGAAAGTTCAGGAAAAATATCAATGCCTACCAATAAGGAACTGTTACAATAAGTTATTACATCCACTCAATGGAATGTTATGAAACAGTTACAAAAAATAAGGTAGATTTTTTTTGCAAGGTGGTTGCAGGGGGACGCCTATGGCGAGATCTCAAAGATACATTAAGTGATAAAGATAGATTCAGAATAATTTTCTTGGGACCCTTCTATATAAATAGAAAATATATACACACATCCATTTCCCCTTTTATATGTTGATGTATATCTTATTTAAAACATCATTTTGGCTGGTCATGGTGGCTTATGCCTGTAATCCCAGCACTTTGGGAGACTAAGGTGGGAGGATCACTTGAGGTCAAGGATTCACCACCAGCCTGAGCAACACAGTGGAAACCCCCCCACACCTCTATAAAAAAAAAAAAAAATTAGGTAAATTAGGTGGGTGTGATGGTACACACCTCTAGTCCAAGCTACTCAGGAGACTGACAGGAGGATTGGTTGGGTCCAGGAGTTAGAGGCTACAGTGAACTATGACGATGCCACTGCACCCTAGTCTGGGCAACAGAATAAGAGTCTGTCTTAGAAAAAAAATAATAAAAAACATTTTAATGAAAAAATAAATAAGAAAACATTAACTGTACCACTAGGTAGAGGCATTTGGAGGATAGATGAGCAGGGGAATTGAGCCTTAATATAATATACACAATATAACCTACAAAGTTGACCACCTCCCATATTGACCAACTCCTTAACTGATCTAATTTTCATAGACTGGGCATGCATCTCATGTGCATATCAGTACAGCAGGCCTAGTTCCTTATGTTGACCACCTCTGTATGTTGACCAGTCTCTTACAGTCCCTTGGGTGGTCAACTTACAGATGTTCTACTGTATAGCTTTTGTTTTTTAACCTTTGGACCATGTGTCACTTCCTCATACCACCAACAGGGACCTATTATCAGTGTGGGAAGCCATTTGTTTCCCTGTTCTTTCCTTTATTTAAAAAATCCAATATGTAATTTTTAATATTTAGAGACGTAGAAGAGCAAAACACTACATGATGAAGCTATGAGGGAGGAGGAAAGGGTAGGGAGCAACATATACCATCCTATTCCACAGGCAAGCACAGGGGAGAGGAGAAAAAGACCAGGAGGGAAACGGGGACAGGAGCTGATGACCCATCACCATGCAAGGACATCATTCCAGATGGTCAAAGGCGGGCGGCGCTGGCATCACCACAGTCAGGATTATTATCCTATAACCAGAAAAGCTCATTTACTAGGGAGAGGTTGGCTTCTCTTCAGTACCAAGAAAGATAATTTCAACTAATTAATTTGTTCTGCTGAACTGACAGCCACAAAGGATGAGTCTGCATGCCGTATAAGCATATTCTTGGTTCATTTATTGGGTTCTCACACATAAGTACAATATCTAGTTAGACAAATACAAAATTAATTGGTTGTTCCAAGGACCATGCTTGGGACATTAAGAGAATCAAAATGCTCTAAGCAGGAAGGAGATGATGTACAACATCTGAGACACTGCCAAGTTCTGTCTCACTCAATCCTTATTTGTTATGCACCATGATTTCCCAGACACCAAGATTCAGGTTGAAGATACAGGTACAAGGCACAGTTCCACCCTGAAGGAAACCAAGTATAAGAAGAGACACAGACCCAGAAATAACCCCAGTACAAAGCAAAAAGAATGCACTGCTAACAACAAAGTTCAAGCAACGTGACCTGGGAACATGGAGGAAGGGAATGCAACAAGAGAAATGGGTGGTCAACATCTTAAGTGTGCCCACGAAAGCTCTCTGAGGAGAGGGAACATGTTTTGTTGCTGTGCTATACAACTGCCTACATTCAGACAGAGCTGCCTACCTACATGGTACTCAAGTGATATGATAAACAAAATACCACTTTGGAAATGCCAAGAGCAGAGCTTCCTTAAACACTGGCCACGTGGTGTGTGGTAAAGGAGGACAACAATGCAGACACTGCCACTGTTTGTGCCTACCCCGATAATGCCAGGTTCCCCATGGCGTCCCTGGGCCCACCCCAACAGGGCCGGGCTCCCCAGGGTGGCCACTGAGCTAGGAAGCTGCAGGATGACAGGAAAGATCTCTGCTTGGAGCCCAAACTAAAGCATGAAGTAAAGGGGTTGCCATTTCCAGCTAGAGGTTATAAAAATCAGTCCTCTGGACTCTGAGTTACTGGTGGTGCCCTGCTCTACTGAAGAGTCAACCATATAGACAGTTGTGTGCAAGACCTGAGCTCTCTGTTGAGGTCAGAGTGAAAGGTGTGCCCCAAAGCAACCAGCGTAGTAATTGAAGATGAAAGTGAGGTCACTTTCAAACCACATCTGAATCCCAGTGGGCCGAGTTCCGACTTGGTTCAGCTTGACTGTCTTATGTAAACACTCAAGTGTCCTCGTTTGGCAGGACAAACTTCTCCTGCCGAATTTGTTCTCTCAGCTCAAGAAGAGAGAAAGGATGGTGGAAACAGGAGAGCTGAGGGTATGGAAGTTAAAGGAACCCCTCCTTAGAATGTTTAGCCCAGAAGGGATTTCAGAGAAGGACAAAGGTAATCTTGGCTAGAAGTAGAAAACTACCCCCTGAAATTAAGAGGAGACTAACGAAATCAAAGGAAATAAATTCTAATGGATGAAGTAGGGGAACTACTTAAAAACTAACAAATAATGTACACTCTTCTCTTCCTAGCTGTTGCTAGTAGCATCTTATTTTGTCATCTAGGGTAGAGTACAGTGGCATGATCATAATTCACTGAAGCCTCCAACTCCTGGGTTCAACCCTCTTGCCTTAAGCCTCCAGAGTAGCTAAGTAGCTGAAACTACATGTGCACACCCCCACACCTGCCTAATTTTTAAAAATGTTTTTAGATATGAGAGTCTCACTATGTTGCCCAGGCTGGTCTTGAACCCTTGGCCTCAAAAACCACCTGGATTATTTTTGAATTTTTTTTGGCACATTATAATTGTACATATTTATAGCCTACAATTAATATTTTGTTACACATATATTACATAATGATGATCAAATTAGGGTATTTAGCACACCTATTACTTCATGAATATATCATTTTTTTGTAGTGAGAACACTCCAAAGTCTCTCTTCTAGCTATTTTGTTATATATATCATACTGTTGACTTTCCCCCTACTGTGCAATGGAACACCAGAACTCAAGTCACCTATCTAATCGTAACTCTGTATTAGCTATTGTTAGCTCCATTGTTTCATCATAAAGAGAAATGGACTTCCATAAATTAAATTCAATTTGGAGTTAACATCCAAAATATATAAGGCATTCTATTGAGTGAATAACAAGAAAATAATTGATTTTTTTTTTTTTTTTTTTTTTTTTTTTTTTTTTGTGAAAGTGTATGACTTTTGACCCCGCCGTAGAATGATATGGCATCAAAGATCATAACAACCAC